>APFE031058372.1:343264-450053 GCA_000404065.3 Pinus taeda
AAGTTTTGCCATTGATTTGACCATCCAAGAGAAATTGGCTTCAAAACCCTAGGAGAGGGAAATGAACTTGCCAAGGCACAACTGAAGCATGAACAAGACGTAAAATGACTCATTAGACATTGACATGATAATGACAATCCTATGAATGATGATAGACTCAGCTAAATGATGACATAGACCGCCACTTGGACAACTTTAGAAGGAGTGAAAGCAAACCCTAGACCTAATGCCTAGTGACCAAATTTTGCTTGAAAACTCTTTGAAATGACAAAATTTGACCGTGACACTTCAAAATCACTTTGTAAGAGCACATTTGATCACTGGAGGAAGGTTGGAAAGACTGACACTAACACATAGCATCACATTACAAACTTCATAAGGAGAAGGAAGAGAAGATTCAAGATGGTCACTAAGAAATCCTCTAGCTTGAGGATGTACATGTAAAATATGATGGTATTATCTCAAAGGAAAGAGTAACTAAAAGATAAATCATAGAAGATAGAGCATGTCATTATTCCTAAAAAGAAGATCATTGATATAGATTTGAAGAACGAAGGTGTTGTTCCTTGAGATGTTATTGGCTAAAGAACTATGCCAAGGCACCAATTCACTTAAAAATTGTTTTGATCTAGATTTATATCATTACCTCAATGATTTTAAGGATAACATAAATATAATTATCATCCTGTAGGCAATCATTCAATTAGGACAAAAAAAAAAGGGTAAAATGGAAGATAGCATGAATATAAGAGAACATAACGAGAGGATAAAGAACATTAAAGTAATACTTGAAACCTCAAGTGTTGAAAAAAAAGGGTAAGCATAGGAATTCAAAAATCACATAACATACTTATTTTTTGTATATGAATTTCACTCCAATAACTTAATGAGAAAGGGAGGTATGTTGGGCACACACTGAATCCGTCATAAAACTCACTTTTTCACAATATTAATGAAGACAGATGTGAAAGGGGAAGTAATACCTAGTAATCACTCTTCAAATTTGTTCATATAAAAGAAACAAGTATATAGAAGAAAAGAAATTGATTAACAAGAGAAAAATTTAAAGAGTTCCAATACAGATTGTCACTACCAGAAACATTGAATCTAGTAGATTGATAAAATGTTGTTGTCCAAAATTACAAAATTGAGAAAGTACAAAACTCACAATCGCTAGGTATTGCATCCTTAATTGTTTTTACACAAAAATAAATACTAACAACAATTAGTTGCAAGTAGAAACTTTCTAGCACTAAAATTACAAAGATAAACTTCATTGTAAAAATAAATTGCACTGCTACCAAGTGTTAGTTGATGTATGCTTTCATTGACCAAATATTGGATATGTCATCATATTGCAAACAGAGCAAATAAAACCCAATCTTCACCCACATGATACTTGAATGTGGTTGTCTTTCTATATGCAATGTCTATTATGTATATTTTTCATCAGTTGGAACTGTAGAAAATAAGTTTTTTACTTTCCATAAAGGTAAATATCATCAATCAATTTATCCACAACCATTTGGCCCCTCAACATTTCTATCATATCTGAAAAATTATAAAACGTATTCCTATCTTTTAGCAGCGTTTCTATGTAAGTTTCTAGTGGAAGTAAATTATCCTTTTTACATAAGTGAGTACACCCATTTCTAGTAAATTATTAAACATGTTCATAAATTACTCAGCATTCCTTCATATTACATCGCATTTATTATGAGCCTGTTGAGTTAGATTTTTCTTGGTCAAAACATTATTTGTCTCCATTATTAGTGATGCCATGTCAGTGACTCGCAATGCATTCAATTCTTTCCAAGTCATAAAATTGAGGAATTTTATGATTATATTGGCCATTTGAGGTTTATTTTCTAATTCATTCCACATTTATTAAATATATATTGTTTATAATATGCCAGTGTAGATTCATTACCAATCAATATGAAAGAATTAGATACCCACATTATTTTTGTTATGCTATGGTCCCATAAGATATGTGTAGCTCTAATTAAATATGTTTTCCTATCAACCTATTCTACATTTGTTCCAATTTTTATTGAAGCTTAGCCTTAAGTTCTTGATAGGTTGTAATGGTGCCATATTTCTCTGAAATTTTCTCCTTAAAAATATGCAATTCATAATCATTAATTGAGATAATTCTTTTCAGAATTTCAACTTCAACTTCCCTTAAGCTTAAATCAGAAAGAGCCTTTGATAACTATTCTGATGGATCTAACGGTGTTGTTGCAATAGATGAAGTGCCTTAATAGATATATTAAATCCTCTCTTTAGTGATTTCTTCAACATTTTTCATTTAATTATATGATCAACTCAATAATTCATCATTTTCTTGCTACACTACTAATAATTTAGAAGTCTACACATGCTCTAAATTTGGAACCTTGAGTCTCTTCTTCAAGGTAAGGATATCAATATCATTTGACTTCACTAATGCTTGAATATATTTAGCATCATGAGGATTTGATCCCATCATTATTTTCCATTCATCCAACTCATCTATTATCATATGCTTTGTTATGTTTAGTGATTTCTCCTATTTAAGTTGATTGTCCCTTTTGGAAATTGTAGTTTTCACTTTGGATAAAGTTCTGATTAGGTCTCTAAAGACCATATCTCCTCTTTGTCTTTGCATGTCCATCTTGTCCTCAAGTAAAAGGATTGTTATATGCATTATGGTTATGTGTATACCTTTCACTCTATTGATGTTACACTTACATACATGGTAGATGCTAGTTAGGCCCATGTGTCAGATAGTCATGAATGATAATAACATGTGGTTGTATGTATTACTATTGTTTTTTTAGGTTAGATAACTCGATGATTATGCTATATGTTGTTGACGAGTACGTTACATGTTAACGTGTTATTTTTTTATGATAATTAGCTTGATGATTATGTTATATGTTGTGGATGAGCATGATATATAACTTAATGTTGCTATATGCTAGCGACTTGATAATTAGGGTTATTACATTAAGATCTTAATGTTATATGTAACATACTAAGTTGGACTGGTCTATAAAAATGCTTAGCGTTATGACATTAAGGTATGAGTTAATATGTTGTGATATTATGTCATACTAATCTGGATTGATTGTGCAGATCTGATTATTATGTATGAATTATAATTGTTTATGAGTTTATGATGTCAACATGTGAGCTAGTGACTATTATGGATATCATGACCTTATTCATGTTTGAGTTGATATGTGGTGAAGTTATGTCATGCTAACATGTCGTCGAAATTCTTTGAAAATTTCGATCACTGGTTATTTTGATAACCTGACTCTTTGGTTTTAGAATGGCCATATTAAATTGGCCCTTCTCAAAGCTAAGGGTTGACAACATTATGGTTTGAGAAGGCCCTTATTTCCACTGTTGTGAATAAAAATCTTGAAAAGTAAGAAAACAATCAGTAAAAACTACATCATCAAAGTTTGGTCAGTGTGTTTCGAACCATCCAGTGTGGTTCATCGTCACGACAAGATGAAGAACAAGATCTCTGCATCAAAATAAATAAATGAAGAGAAAAAAAATTAGTCGTTAGATTGACTAAATAATTAATTTAATATAAAGAAATAATTAGAATAGAATATCATATGAAATTAGAAATAATAATCAAAGAAAATTTATATTAAATGAATATCTAAAAAAATTAGGTCAACTAAATATCAAAAAAAAACAATTAATAAAATCAATAAAAATAAATAATTAAAAAATTTTTGGGTCACTAAAATAATCAAACAATTAATTCAAAGCTAAAAATAAAAAAAATAATGGTCAGACATATACATATTTATATTTGGGTCAAACTAAATAATCAAAAACATCAAATAATAATATTTAGGTCAAAATAAAATAATCGACAAATTAATTATAAATCTAAAAAATAATATAAAGATTAAGACATAAAAATATATAGTATATATATATCATAATAAGAAATTAATTAATTCCCCGGATGCGGGTGGTAATTAAGGCAATTAAGAATATGATACGAGGCAACGGCGGGAGTGATGACCACTTGGCCCCTTGCAACCATTCCAAGGCCAGCCTGATTAATCTTCATGGCACCTTACAGGCGACATTTAATGCCTGCTCTTGCCGAGGCGAATCCATCAGCTGCATAACCATGGCTCCGACGATTCAACCGATCATTCTTCCCATGTTCCAATGTGCCTGCCCTCCGCAAGTGGAAACGCCGACTGAGAGAACCACCACGGGACGCAGATGTTGGCTTGTTTGTTGCCTGGACTTGGGTAATGGCTTCCACCATTCCCATACTCACTTCTGCTCTTCGGCTCAGCACTCTGGATTCCTCAATTCCCCTCATCACTCTGTAAATTCCGCTCAACATTCCTCCGTTATCTCTTCTTCCGCCCCTTCTGACTCTGCTATCGCGCCTACCTCCAACATGGTGTGCCACCGCATGCGCAGCCGCCGCCGCGGCACGCGAGGCGGAAGCTCCCGCTCCTCTACCTTACACAGACATAATTCGGCTTCCCCTGCCTCCTTCGCTGCAAATCCCGGCCAATTCAGAGTTGCTGGTCATTATCCAAACACCAGAAGTGGTAGAGGAAGAGCCTACCTCCTCTACTCCAGATGCGATGAGGCAGCCATGCGCACTACTACCTTCCCTCTGCCTCAGCATCATGTCCCCCATACAACGCAGT
This sequence comes from Pinus taeda, assembly GCA_000404065.3. NCBI lineage: Eukaryota > Viridiplantae > Streptophyta > Pinopsida > Pinales > Pinaceae > Pinus > Pinus taeda. Next base: position 347,956 of record APFE031058372.1, read on the forward strand.
TCCAGTTCAGGAGCGCCATGAATAGCCCGGTCATAGTTGCCACCGTCTCCATCTGTATTTCTGAAGAGCTTGAACCGCAAACACCCATCGCTACTTCCCTGGAGGAGACGAACAGAGCAGGTCTAAGCCGGCACAGAGACAACCTTGACGAGCTGAATGGAAATGGTGGTCGGCATAGAAGACAAGGCAAAGCCATTGCTAGCATCTCGCATGATGCTTCAGGCGTTCCTAGTGACACATGGGTCGTGGACAGCCGTCTGGAGAACGCGTCACGCCGACAGGATACAGATGGCAGCAAGGAGGGAGATCATCAGGCTGAGGAAGATCAACAAGCGGAAAACTCGGATGATTGGGCATGTCCTATCACGGAGGAGCTTGCTCCGAATGACCTGGCGCCGCGTGTCACCCCCGACAGGTGGCAGTTCACTTAGTTCTCGTTCTTGTTCTGTCTTGCTTATGTGTCCTTATGAAAATTTGCTGGCTGGGTAGTCCAGTCAGAACTTTCTATGGTTTTTTTTGGGTGGTTTTTTGCTTGTATTCAAGGTGGTTTGTTGTTAGCTGATAGGTTGGCCTATTCAGGAACTTCTGAATCAATTTTTTGGATGTTTAATGGACTGGTTTCCCCTATGTAGGGGCAGTCTCAGACTTTTCCATGGTTATGTGTTAATTAGGGCCGAAACCCTGTATGGGCAGGCTACTATGTAACTTTTTTTGTATTATATCAATAGATTAACCTCATTTAGAAAAATAAAATAAAATAATAAAATTACTAAATAATCAATAATGGAAAAATATTAATTGTTTATAATATAAGATAAAATACAAAAAATAAAAAAAATTGGAAATTATATATATTATAATATATTAATATAATATATATATATAAATATTATATTATATATATATTATATATATAAATATAATATATATATATAATATAATATATATATTATAAATATATAATTTTAATTTATATATATAATATATTTAATATATAAACTTAAGAAGAAATGACGGGATCAACAACTCCTAATTATCCAACCATCATCTCCATTCAGATTGCTCTTCCTCCTTTCAATCTCTATAGCTTCCCTAAACTTACGGTGATGGAAATGATCTATCTTAGCAATGACTCAAATGTCTTCAATGCAGATGTGGTGTTTTGGATTTTCCGCCTGTTTTGTTAATTTTGAGGACCGGGTCCTTATTGTCTAGGTAAATCCTCCCTACGGACAGAGACGATCCCTCTAGGCCAATGAGTGGGTCTAGCAACCTAAGTGACAATCTACCAGACACTTTCTTGAGTTACAATTGAAAAGAGAGATGAAGAAGATGGTCTACCTCGTTCTGATGTTATCTCGATCTCCTTCGTTGAAGACCTTGAATCACTTGCATCACAGGCCTGTCTACTCACAGCATTTATGCACCTGCACAAGAGATCAAGACACAACAAGGCATGCAAATACAAATAGCATATTCAAAGGTAACCTACTTAACTGATCAAGGAATGTTAAACTAAATGATACATGAGCATACACATTTAGGGAAAATGAACTAGTAGTTGTATATTAATAGAAAATAAGGGGAAGCATAAAACCAAGTCTTGATGTTGATAGGTTGTCCTTGAAATAAATATCCAAGTCCAAGCTAAGCTCTCCAAGCCAAATGAGTAGCATATAAGCACAATCTTAGCATAAGGGTGCAAATAGGCATAGACCAACCATTTGGGAATGGGAGAGGATGAATATATGGGCTGGGAAAGGGAGTTAGGATCTCTCCAAAGGTAGGAGTAGGCCCTTATCTCAAGGAGGTAGCTCATAGGGATAAGACCAAGAGACCAAGTTGGGATAATTCGACCTCATCTATGTCGAACAACCTCCAGCTCGCCACTTTAGAACCTTCTAGATCACGAAGCTTCTCATCTTCTTTGGGAAAAATGCATTTTTGGGATCATCATTAGTATACAAGTGAACAGAGAGATGCCATCATGGGTCAAGTATGATGCAGCAGGCGATCATCAATGTTTTTAGTCTTATAAGAGCGATGATCCTCAAAGTAGGGCTTAAGAAATATTTCCTTCATGGGAAGCTCAAGGCATTTTCCAATCAATGTCTTAGGGAGGATCTGAGTTGCATATATGAAAGAGTACACTGCATGATGGTCATGTTTCAAGCACTTCGGAATATGTCACAGGGAAGTGCAAGAGGTGTGACAAAATATTGTGTAATAGATGCCCCTTAAAGCATGAAGCAGAATGAGGAATGATGGTTGAGATGCTTTACGAGATTTTGCAAGGACGAGGACAAACACTATCAGGAGACCTGCAAATCAAGGACGCATATACATATACATATCTGAGATCAAAAACATGAATCCATGGTATGGATGCAGCCACCCGGAGGATAAGGACTATATGAAAGGATCCATGGTATGGGTGCAGCCATCTAATATAGAAGGATCATTATAAATGTAAAGTCCCACGGTATGGTCACATCCATCCATATAGCAAAAACATGTGTACAATCATGAATAACGTATAACTCTACGTAGCCTGAGTCATCAGATAAGATTCGGGGTCTTACGCTCCATCCTGATCTGATCAAAGTATGAATTCTAACATGTGAATGAATGTGTTGAAGTTGAACATGCTAGAAAACCACCTGATTACTGACCAATGGTGTGGAATGTTAACATGTACAAGAGAAACCACCAATAACGACAATGGCACTCAAGGTACGATAGTACAATTGTCATGTCCCCATTTTTATTCTTCTTCATAGTGCAGCCAAGGTGGTTTTCCAGGCCAAGAGATGGGCGGGTCACTGGAGCAGGTTTATGTCATCAGGGGTTCCGATGGAGTTTTGAGGAGTTTTTATGGGATTTCATGGAATTCGCTTGGCATATTCCATCATCCACACAGTTTTCCTTTCATTTCGTCACATTCTGGCAACTTTCAGAAATAAGCATTATTATTGAGCATAACTTAATTAATTATGCTTGAGGTGGCATTCCAAGGAGATTAATTGGTGGAACACCTCAGTATAATAGCTCGTTGGAACTGGAACACGAGGATCTACATGATGGAATGGTTAGATGTGAGTTTCAGTTACCTGAGGAGACATGGTGGCCAATTTACCCTTTTCCTGCATTAAAAGAATATTTTAATTGAAGTAAAAGAGGGAAAAGTGCTCCATGATTAAAATAATAATAAAATAGAAGGTTCTATAGGAGTCCATCAAATCTATAAAAGAGGAAGAGGAGACCATTGGAGGATTCAGTATTGTTTCTTGTATGAGAGGTTGAGAACCCTGTTCTCTACTCCATTGGTAGCCCTGGGATGAAAACCCTCGGGTGATTTAGAGAGATTGGGCGAGCAGATCCATTCAGAATCCACAGCTGTAGAGATTGTTTCTTTGTTTCAGTTTGGAGATCGGAGGGTCATTCCTAGCTATTGTATTAACATCTATCTATATATTATAAAGCTGGATTTTGGTTGTTGCATTTCTCATTGTTTCTCATGTTGTGATCTTTTAATGAGATCTTGTTCAATTTATAGATTTATGGTTCTGGTTTTACATGGCAATCTTATGGAAAATGCATGATAGTTTAATATGAATTGCATGTTCCATGACTAGGACTTATGAGATCCTGTTTGATTTGGAGTGTGACAATTTGATCTTGCAGATGTTCCAATGCCTCTTCAGCATTAGGAAACATCATCCTAACATATACATAGTGCACATGCATTCCATCTTGTCCTCATGTATGAGAGGTCGTGATGCCATTTGTCGAGTGTTGCAGTCCTGATTGTTGTCTGTTTGGAGGAGAATGTAGTTGGTCTCACCTGTTGCTTATGATCTAGCCGAGAGGGTGGTTGAGCAGAACATTGGGTTATTCAAAAGACAGTTAACCAGGGAGGAGCAACCCAGGTTTGGGGGCTCATGCAACAAGAATGAGATGAAGAAGAAGGGACTTTGCTTCATCTGCAAAGGACCTTGGGGACCTAACCACTCATGCTTGAGTGACACTGAGGAGATGACAGCAGTAGAGCAGGGAGATATTTGTTATGTCTGTCAGGATGAGGACTCTTCGTTGGACGAGTCCATGGATTCATACGATGATACCTAAGAGGAGCACGAGCATTCATGTGGAGTTGATGAAAGTAGCCCAAATATAAATCCATGTGTGGTAGAGGAGTATCTAGAGCAACTAATGGTTCCCATCTGGGAAAGAGATCAGAGCGTAAATGAGCAGCTGATGACTCAATATAGAGAGCACATAGATGAGCATGAGTCATTTCGAGTCATTAACATCAGGCTAGATTCATATGATGAGCAGTCTGTGGGTCCTAGGAGAGACATTTAGGATAGCGTGTCACCAGTGATGAATCAGCATGAGTAGCATATGAGAGAGCGTGAGTCGGATGAGGAGGATGAGACGCACAGTATGCATGATGAGCCTTCTTGGGAGAGCTAGTTGGAGGTTCATATTGAACCCGTGATGATGGAGGATGAGCAGCCACCCTTGGGGTCAACCACTGATGAAGAGAAGATAGATGTACAGACAGCTGGCAAGGTGACAATATTTGCTAACAATTGTCTGCAGGATATGCTGGAGTATGATAGGATAGTTTGGCAGGAGATTGGTGGATTAGAGGAGAGTGGAGTTTCCTACGAGGTGAGGGGGATGACAGTGCATCCATCTTTGGGACTACCCAATGATGAGGTGCAAATAGATGTAGTGGCGACCAGACGAGCTACAGCATTTTCAGGTAACAACCCTCTCCAGGAGTACATAGATAGGGCTTGCAGCATGGTTTACCCACTTTTTCCTATTAGAGGGAGAGAGGTAGGATTTCTTGGACAAGATTGGATTGTCCATGTAGAGCAACAACAACTGAGCATGGACCAGTTTCAGCATAGCAGACATATCCCTTGCACAGGTGTCCATGCATTGGATTAGCGAGAGACCATGAGCTGGTATCCTTTTGATGGAGTGTCATTTTTAGTCAGGAGCATTGTATTGCAGGAGCCCTCCAAGATGAGGGATATCACATGCTTAAGTTGGCAGCATGAGGTAGGTTGGCCACTCATCAGCATTTTAGCATGGCTTCAACATGATGAGATTGACCTTAGTCTATGCCAAGGGTTGGATTGGAGAGAGGTGATGAATAGGTATGCGACCAATAGAGTAGCATTCACAGCCAAAGTTATAGTACAACAGGAGCCGTGGAGCCTTGATGCTCCTTCTTGGCACATTGGGATCCAGGAGGATTTGATGATGACAAGTTCAGTCAGAGATTGGTCTAGGATCTAAGCATCGAGGAGTCTGCTCATGGTGGGTTGACACAGGAATCAAGCGTCACTCAATGGTTTGTATGGGATCCTGGCATTGTATCTCAGTTGCGTCGGACTACCAGATTGGTCCACATATTTGGATTGCTTGAGGGCAAGCAATCTTGGGGTGGGAGGACTGTCATGTCCCCATTTTTATTCTTCTTCATAGTGTAGCCAGGTTGGATTTCCAGGACAAGAGGTGGCCAGGTCAGTGGAGCAAGTTTATGTCATCAGGGGTTCCGATGGAGTTTTGAGGAGTTTTTATGGGATTTGATGGCATTCGCTTGGCATATTCCATTATCCACATAGTTTGCCTTTCGTTTCGTCGCATTCTGAAAACTGTCAGTAATCAACATTATTATTGGGCATAACTTAATTAATTATGCTCGAGGTGGCATTACGAGGAGATTAATTGGTGGAACACCTCAGTGTAATACCTCGTTCGAACTAGAACGGGAGGATCTACATGATGGGATAGTTAGATGTGAGTTTCAGTGACCTGAGGAGACATGGTGGCCAATTTACCCTTTTCACGCATTAAAATAATATATTATTTGAAGTAAAAGAGGGAAAAGTGCTCCATGGTTAAAATAATAATAAAATAGAAGGTTTTAAAGGAGTCCATCAAATCTATAAAAGAGGAAGAGGAGGCCATTGAAGGACATCTTGGATTGAGTATTGTTTCTTGTATGAGAGGTTGAGAACCCGGTTCTCTACTCCATTGGTAGCCCCAGGATGAAAACCCTTGGGTGATTTAGAGAAATTGGGCGAGCACCCATGTCCCCTTGGTGGATTCATTCAGAATCCACAAGTGTAGAGATTGTTTCTCTGTTTCGGTTTGGAGACCGAAGTGTCATTCCCACCCATTGTATTGGCATCTATCTATATATAATAAAGATGGATTTCGGTTGCTGCATTTCTCATTGTTTCTCATGTTGTGATCTTTTAATGAGATCTTGTGCAATTTATAGATTTATGGTTCTAGTTTTACATGGAAATATTATGGAAAATGCATGATAGTTTAATTTGAAGTGCCTGTTCCAAAATTAATTGATTTGGGACATTACAACAATCTGTGAATGTGATAATGAAGTTGAAGTTAAACACTCTTGGAATCATCCAATCGAAGGCCAATGATGAAGACCTATCATCGGATGTGAATAACTTTCCATTAAGGCATGCAAGCTCTAAGGTATTGAAAGGGAGTTTCTAAGTCATCTTCCTGGATAATAATCTGAGGTCGACAAGAAGTGACCCGTCGAAGGAGGGCCATAATGAATCCCCCATCATCAACACGAAACAAGAAATAAAGTGGAATGAAATTAATAATATCCAAGACTGTAACAATGGATCAGACAATGTATAGGTAAATAACTGCAGATAGGACTTCTCTTGAACACTGGCGACACGACTGCGGAGTGTGGCAGAATTTGACTCAACATAGGACTAAAGGTAATGACAAAATGGAATAGTTAAATGAGAGGAAAAAAACGGATCACCCAAACCTGGGAGGACAAGTGACTAAGTGACAATATCCCGAACCCAACACGAAAGAAGAAACAGTGTCATGTTCAAGCGTGACATGCTGCCTATACAAAAGATGTTTCATTTTCATTTTCCCCCGCCATTTCTAGCGAGTACCCCAATTATTTTTATCACAAGCTTGAAGGGGATATCATATGCTTGCCATGTAAGTTCATTCATTGAATGAATCCATCTTAGTGAGTTTTACGAGTCCTAGGAAGGAGAAACTCGATCTCATCAAGGTGACGAACCTTTCATCATAAAATTTTAACGAATCCGATGTAATAATAACTCATTATCTTTTTCACATTTAGAGAGTTTGAAAAAGAGACAAAAAAGAAAACTCCATCATGTCCCTTTTCGTAATTTGTCCCTCGAACCCAAAAAGGTAGAAAACAATATTTGAGAGAACCTCTTGACCATATCAACCAAGGTGTACCTTTTTCATAAATAGTCAATCTCAGCCTGGAAAAGGGGTAAACATATACTGAGACGACGTCAATTCATTTAATTTAACAAGTTCGAAATGACAAGTACTCGGTGATCTTTTCATTTTTCGAGAACAGAAAAGGGCTTAAAGATGACTCCAGGGGGGTTCCTTTTTCATTTATTTTTAACGAGTCTGAAAAAGAGATAAACAAAAAACTTGTTTTAATCAGTCAAAAATGATCATTGTCTATCGAAAGTACCTGTAACTACACAAAGAGATTCACCCATCACTGATATCGAGAAAACATATTAAAATATTGACAAAAAATGACTTCAAAACTTATAAATAGACCAAAAGTAAAAATATTTTTTACCATTCCACCCAACTAAGTTTTGAGAGTGCATTTGTGCCCTAATTTGCTTGATTTTCAGGTGACCAATGTGGGAGACCTAGGGCATCATTTCGCGAACCATTTGCAGCAGATAAGAGGTCTATCCTTGCTCTCGCAATTCATCATACTCTTATGCATTTTTAACGAAATTTTTCATGTTAAAAGGAGGGATTTACAATTTTAAAACATCGGTGATCATCACTGGTTTCCTCATTGGACCAGCTATGATCACTCCCGAGCCCAAAGGCCCTCGCAATGACATCGCTATCTTAATAAAAACAGGCGCCAAGGAAATTGTTTTTGAAGAAAAATCTCTTCTTTCAAGAAAAAATTATTATTTTGACCCACGAAAAAGGTTTTAACATGTGTTTAATGATGTTTTGTTGGAGATCATGGTTCTAGAATAGAAAGAAAGAGGCCATGAGGCCGAAGACCACCAGGAAACCCAGGATGCAGAATGCATCAATGCTTTGAGAAAGTGTGGGTCGTTGAAGTTCTTTAGGACCACGGGATTGAGAGCTCAGATGGAGTTGTTGTAGTATTTGATCATCTTATGGGATATTGATCGAGAACTGTTCATAATAAATGACCAGGAACTAGTGCTGGAAGAAACAGACATCTATTTCATCACTAGATTGTCTAGGAGGGGAGAGAGAGTCTAACTCTTTAGATCTCACCCAGGAGGTTAAAGTACTATAGTCTCGTCAAGAGACATTGCCCAGGTTCAGAGATGACCATGGGCGGGAAAGTAAAAACAACAACAGTCACTAACCTTCGCTTGAGAACTATCTTGTTCAACATAGCTCGTGTATCTGGCATCCAAGCTCTCCATGAAGCGTCCCAATCACAATTTTGTTATGCAGTAGATTTCTTGACTCCCACAATCTTCAATTGGTGTGGAGGACTGCTGGATAATATGAAGAGTGCCCTTGCCTTAGAACCAGTTTGCATATGTACCAGATCCTCTCCCTCAGGATCCGAGGCTAGTGTGTTGTAGTCAACTCATGCCCCGAGGAAGAGGGGGCCACACAAGGGCCAACAGATGCATTTCCCTCCACAATATTTTGGTTGGCTACGTCGCCAACTACTGGTTGTCGATGATTATGCTTATGTCAGCATGGACTTTAGATGGGATATGGATCTACCTCTACGACCGGGAGAATAGTGGACTGGCGCAGGTAAAACTTGTTTTTTGATTTTTTCAAGTTTTATGATTTTTTTGTAAAAGTGTAAATAAGATGTAGCTTGTGATAAATATTCAGATGTTGGACCAGAAAGACTTCTTGGCATGTCGCCAATAGAATGGTGGGAATCCCATCAGATAGTAGGCGTTGACTATGAGGAAGGGGTGGACCCCTTCGTAGAGATGGAACGTAACCTGGACGCAATTACTCAGAGAATCCCAGAGTATGCTACCATAGACGAGGTGCCATTGCGATGGTAGAGGCACACCGTAGGAGTATCAGCGAGACTGTGTCGGTTGTTGGGCCGAGTGATTAGGGCAGTCTCATGCTACCATAAGCATCGAGCGGGCTGATAGCCTTTTTAGCTACTTTTACACATTTTGTAGGCTTTGAAAGCCAAGTGTCTCAGAACACTTTATTTTTTAAAGTTTTGATGTAAACACTCTGACATACATGATATACATATATACATATGCATGTTTTATTTTCTGCTTATGTGTCTAGGTATCATGATGATGTGATTGGTTTTATAAATTACACAAATGTCTATCAAGAACATAATTTGCGAGTGCATTTGTTAATGTATTCAAATTAAGTGGAATATGTTGTTATGTGATAAAATCAAAATTTCTTTCCAGTAATTGAACACGTAGATACATACACAATATCTTTGGATTTCTTACTAAATAATGATTGTTTAACTGTAACACAACGAGCTGTGAATATGACTTGACAACTAAATCTCTAATGCCAAGAGCAACTGCTTCTCACAATAGTTCAATGAATGCACTGTATTCAACAATATTGTTAGTTATTTGACCAAGGCATATACCTTGTAAGTTAATCAACTCACCATCAGGGGTATAGAGTGCCCAAGCTACAGAAGACAAATTCTGTGTGCTACAACAAGCACCATTAGAAAAACTGAGATAATGACTTGACGAAATCTGCAAACCGAGTGGAACACAAGGTAAGAAGAAAAACACATGTTTGCAAAGCAAACAAACACACCAAAAAAAAAAAAAAAAAAAAGCACACTAATGAATTCACACAATAATGTACAAAAAGTCATTACACAAATTTCACGCATAAAAAGTTCAGATTGTGTCCATTTTCAGACTCGGGTAATCGATCAACAGAGAAAAAAACCATAGTTTCACCATTGACATGACATGTAAGGATCGACTCAGCCAAATAATAGAGTAAAACTCATAGAAGGCTATGCCCCCATGCCCACCAGGCGAGTGAGGGTTACAAGTCATAAGATGAAAACCCCATTATGATAATGGGCAAATGGTAGAGACTCGAGGAAACAATCTCGTGAAAGGAGGCATGAAAAACTTAATCTCATGATGAGGAAAAGGTGCCCCTAGTTGAAAGATTTTGACGATATCAAGTTGGACTGAAATTTCAATGGGTAGGGTTGCAGTAATGTTTCCCATATCACCCTCAAACAGGATTTTGTGCACCAAAATAGGTGTTTGAAGTGGATGTGTTGGCCAACGAGAAACAAATGCTTCAAGACATGAAGGCATCTCACTGAGGCTCGAAAGAAATGAAGAACGATGATGGAGATTGTTCAAAGGAGTCTCGTCCAAAGACATGACCTTGACGATACTCTCGCTGGTGGGGAATGTCTCGCTCAAAGGATCCAAAGAATCCTATGAACCAAGCCAAGGAGATGGCACATAAGTATCCAGGTTCATATTGAAAGCATCATGTCTTTCTGAAGTAGTCGTTGAAGCCAAGACAATTTCTTGATAGTCTTGTTCTAACGGACTTAACAGCATAGAATCACCAAATGAATCAATTTGATCTGGAATCGAAATAATCCAAGGATCTATAGAGACTGAGATCATCTTGCCCAAAGTGACATTCAGAGGTGGGAGAGTAAAAGTACCCATTAAAGAAGAGTCTTTGAAAAGACCTGGCCCCACACTCTCATAAGGAATTTTGGTATTTCCCACATATGGGACATTGTCGTTCGATGAACGGGAAGAGAAAAAAGACAGTTGGTCGACGGTGACAATTTTTCCTTCATGAGGAAAATGAAGCACCTAGAACAAAGAAGAAACCACACAAAGCATAGCATGGGTCCAACTTCGCCTAAGAAGAAGGTTGTAATTGAGACTCGCATCTACAACTTCCACTTCTAGCTCAACAGTGTTTCCTTCCAACGTCAAAGGCAAGTTTGCGAGAATACCATATGGATGGGAGCCTATGCCATCAAAGACCTCCAAAGTGTTCGGGGACTGATTGGGAGGAGGAGAGCCAATGGCCTTCCAGCACGAAACAGACATGATGCAGGTGGAAGCACCTTCATCGATAACAGTTTGATGAATCATCTTTCCTTTAATGATCTGATGAGGAAGACGAGGAACATTGTTTTCAAGATCAAAGCTAATTAAACTCCAATCGGCATGATCAACAACACCTATAGTAGACAACAACGATTTCCGTTGTGTTGGACATGTTTAGAGAACTTCCAAAGAAGACATCACCAAAGGTGCTTGAGCTAAATCTTCAACAATATTATAATGTTGTGTAGCTCTAGCATTCGGATTATAAGATTATTTCTAAAGTACACCCTTGGGAGGTGGTCAGATTACGGACTCGTTGTTAGGACGCTCAATATGGACCAGACTAGAACTGGATGAAGTAGAAGTAGAAGGTATATCAGTGACTTCTTTATCCAACATCTACTTTTGTGGGGTTTGATAGTCCTTTGTTCGAGTAGCAATCGAAATAGGAAATGAACCTTGCATCATGAAAACTTGGGAACCGAAGGAGGCAGAGGATTGTGGTTGGTCTATCAACTGCATCTGCTGAGATGGAAAAGGTTCTTTCAAAACATCTAGAGTCCCTTTCAATAAGCGGTTAACTTCAATACGTCGGGGACAATCCTTGGTATAATGGTCTTCCTCACAGATGAGGCAAGGATATTTCGGCTTTCATTTAGAAGCATCATCAGCAGATCATTTGGGTGGATCCTGTTTCGAGGTATCGGTTTTGGCTTTACCTTTACCCTTTTTCTTACCTTTTGAGACCTTATCTGATGTGGTAGATTGAACAACATGTACCTCAGAGGTTTTACCAAGATTTGATGAATTTTTAGAAGGATTATTAGAACCAGTGTTTGAAACAGATTTCTGCTTCGAAGAAGTCTCAGTGGAAGTTTGAGACACTGAATCAATTACACCATCAACAGGTGGTACATCGGGAGACTTTGAGGCTGTCAAATCCGAAGATGGTCTTGGAGCATCAGGAAACATCTCATATAATGTGCCAAATTGGGAATAGACTAAGTCTAGATACTGAGTGCATGCAATAGCTTGGTCCTTGGTAACACATTCACCCATTGCTATATCTGCAGCAATTTTGTTTACAAATGATTTCGTGAACAATTTGGTCAACAACTCATTAGGAATCTCGAATTTGATGAGGAGACACTGATGTCTCCATTCATGGATATGATAAAAAATGTGTTTCGTAGTATCTTGCTTCAAAGATGTGAGAAAATGAGTGCCAGTTTCATATTGAACCGGCAATTGGAAGTGGGTGAGGAAGGCCATAGCTAAAGAGTTAAAGTCAACATAGGTAGCTCGTGGCAACTCGATATACCATTGTGACAGCACCTGTTAGGGTTCATTGAAAGAGGCGGAGACTGATAAAACCATCAACATATGAATTTGAAGAGCACCATAAGTGATATGTCATCACATGGGCTTGCGGGTCCTCTTTATACTTTCCTTCTAATATAGGGAAGTTGCTTGGAATTTTAGTTGGAACTAGAGGCCAGTAAGGTGAATGAAAGATAGGATCATTTGTGAGACTCGAGACATCAGGTAGTTCCAACGTAGCCAAGAAGGGAAATTGCAGATTGAATGGAATGTAGGGCCTTTGAGGAGGCCCAAACTACGGGTTCCAACCTTGCTGGTAAGGATTCTTCCCCCATACTGGAGGATTTTGACCATAAGGTGGATTTGGTCCAGGGTAGGTTTGATATTGACCTACAATAGGTCGTTGATAAGCATTATTGTAGCATATGGGTTGTAAGGTTGTTGGACCTGTATACCTTGGACCTAAAGAGATTGGCTCTATTATTCCAGGGGTATGACCTTGTGTTTGCAAGGGTTGACCTTGTTGATATACATATTTAGCAGGCGAATCTACCATACACTTTCCTTAGTTACAATTGAAAATAAAGACGAAGAAGATGGCCTACCTCATTCAGATGTTATCTCGATCTCCTTCGTTGAAGACCTTGAATCACTTGCATCATAGGCTCGTTCGTACTGCTCACAGTGTTCATGTACCTACACAAGAGATCAAAAGACAATAAGGCATGCAAATATAAATAACATATTCAAAAGTAACCTACTTAATTGATCAATGAATGTTAAGCTAAATGATACATGAGCATACACATTTAGGGAAAATGAACCAGCAGTTGTATATTAATAGAAAATAAGGGGAAGCATACAACCAAGCCTTGATGTTGATAGGCTCTCCTTGAAATGAATATCCAAGTCCAAGCTAAGCTCTCCAAGTACTCCTTATCCAAGCCAAATGAGTTGCATATAGGCACAATCTTAGCATAAGGGTGCAAATAGGCACAGACCAACCATTTGGAAATGGGAGAGGATGAATAGATAGGCTGGGAAAGGGAGTTAGGATCTCTCCAAAGATAGGAGTAGGCCCTTTTCTCAAGGAGGTAGCTCATAGGGATAAGACCAAGAGACCAAGTTGGGAAAATTCGACCTCATCTATGTCGAACAACCTCCAGCTTGCCACTCTAGAAGCTTCTAGATCATGAAGCTTCTCATCCTCTTTGGGAAAATTACCTTTTTGGGATCATCTCAGGTATACAAGTGAACAGAGCAATGCCATCACGGGTCAAGTATGATGCAACATGCGATCATCATTGCTTTCAGTCTTATAAGAGCGATGATCCCCAAATTAGGGTTTAAGAGCTATTTCCTTCAGGGGAAGCTCAAGGAATTTTCCAATCAATGTCTTAGGGAGGATATGAGCTGCATATATGAATGAGTACACTGCATGATGGTCATGTTTCGGGCACTTTGAGGTATGTCACGGGGAAGTGCAGGAGGTGTGACAAAATAGAGTGTAACAGTCCTCCCATGTTTGATGTCTGTCGCATGTTCCTGAATCCTTTGATTTATTGAGCAGATAGTTTCACCAACTTAAGGTGTTTCACATGAACAAGGGATTACATAAACACCTTTCATATTCATAAGGTTCACTAGGTCTTTTATAGATATTAGGGGACTTTGAATAGTGTTAAGTGGCCTAAAGGTTAAGGGAACCTTGTGCTTTCTTAGGATCCTTGTAATCTTGTCAGTGATTCCTTGTATAAAAGGAAGGTGTACCCAGAAAACTGATCATTAGGTTCTTTTTTAATCTTGGAACCCTTGCCAGCCTTAAGGAAATCCCTAAGACATTGGAGCTTATTATAACCATTATTTTTTAAAACCTTGAGGAGATGGGTTTTCTCATCTTCAAGATGACTTTCATCATAAGCTCTAAACGCATAAGTGGCTAAAGTGTTGAGAACACCCAACTTTTGAGGAGGCAAATAATGTGACTTAGCATAAAGATGCTGCCCCATATGGGTTTCCTTTTGAAAGACCCGGTGTGAGAATAATCCATCCTCCTCCTTTGAAATAAGGAAGGCAAGAAAAGGAAATCTCCCATTTATTTCACAATCCATAGTAAAATTTATAGAGCTAAACTAATTGTTAAGATAATGGAGAAAGAGATCCAACTTATCCCGACCATGAGGCCAGATGATGCACGTGTCATCCAAAAATCTCTTCCAAATATTTGGCTTGTATTGAGTTGAGGACAAATCTTTGGATTCAAGTCCTCCATGAACATATTAGCTACAATAGGGGAAAGGGGCGAGCCCATGGTAACACCACACATGTGTTCATAGAATTCCCCTTCAAAGCTGAAGAAAGTAGAGGTAAGACAAATCTCAATCAATTTAGCAGTATCAGGATCTGTGATAGAGTTGATGACTTCAATGGCCTCATTGATGGGACATTAGTGTAAATGGAGACCACATCAAAACACACAAGAAAATCCCCAGGCTCAAAACTTATACCCTTTAACTCATTGACAAATGATGAAGAGTCTTTGACAAAGGACTTTATAAGGCCAACAAGGGGTTTTGGCCTAAATTCTTTGCCAGAAGATAGGTTGGTCCTCCTATAGTGTTAACAATGGGTCTCAAAGGAGGCCCCTCCTTAAGGATCTTTGGAAGAGATTTTTGGATGACACCTGCGTCATCTAGCCTCATGGTTGGGAAAAGTTGAATCTCTTTCTCCATCATATTAATAATCAGTCTAACTCCATAAAGTTTACTATGGAATGTGAAATCAATGTGAGCCTTCCTTTTCTTGATGTCCTTATTTCAAAGAAGGATGACGGATCATTCTCACACTAGGTATATCAGAAGAAAACTCACACAAAGTAGTATCTTCATGCTAAGTCCCATCATTTCACTCCTCAAAATTTGGGTGTTCTCAACACTTTAGCCACTCGTGCGCTTAGAGTTTCTTATGAAAGTCATCTTGAAGATGAGAAAACCCATATCCTAAAGGTTTTCAAAAATAATGGTTATAATAAGCTCCAATGTCTTAGGGCTTTCCTTAAGGCTGGAAAGGGTTCCAAGATTAAAAAATAACCCAATGATCAGTTTTCTAGGGTACACCTTCCTTTTATACAAGGGACCACTGGCAAGATTGTAAGGATCCTAAGAAAGTACAAGGTTCTCTAACCCCTTAGGCCCCTTAACATTATTCAAAGTTCCCTAATATCTATAAAAGACCCGTTGGACGCTAAGAATATGAAAGGTGTTTATGTAATCCCTTGTTCATGTGGAACACCCTATGTTGGTGAAACTAACTACTAAATAAATCAGAGGATTCAAGAACATGCGACAGACATCAAACATGGGAGGACCCACTCCTCAGCATTAGCAGAACAAGCGAAAAAGACGAAACACCACATCTGCATTGAAGACACCCAGGTCATTGCTAAGATAGATCATTTCCATCACCGTATGTTCAGGGAAGCTATAGAGATTGAAAGGAGGCCAAGCAATCTGAATAGAGACAATGGTTGGAAAATTAGCAGTTGTTGGGTCCATGCCATTTCTATATATATATAATATATATATGTCTAATTTCCTAATTTTATTATTTATTTGTATTTTTATCTTGAATACTAATAAATGATTATTATTTTTTTCATTATTGATTTATTTATTTAGTTAATTAATTAATTTATTATTATTTATTTTTTGTAAGCCAATCTTATATTAATTTCGAAGAAAAGAGTACATAGAGATGTCATCTAAATAGCTGGTCTCACCTCGTATAGGTTTGTTGACCAAAAAGTTCACCATATGACCAAAATATAAAAGGGCCTCTAAAGGCAGAAACCAGAACCGATTCCAGGAGGCAGTGGAGGGCGAAAGTTGCACTGGACATGCCCTTCGAAGTGTTCCATCCAGGTCTCTAGCTTTTCAACTTTCTCTGAGAGTAGATTTTGACCTCTCCACACCAAAAATAAATGCTCCCTAAGTTGACTCTAGAAGTAGTGAATCAACTCCAAGGTTACCATCTGCAGTGCATGTTCTTCTCTCTGGATGTGTTCAACAACATCCATTCTATTCATTAGATTAATAATGAGGTCTCGAAAACTTTCCCCACAACATTGGTGGTGGTCTTGCCCTTCTTGAGCTTTAGATGCTCCCAGGCCGCTTTTCATTCCACCTCGACGTCCACCACCCTGGATCCTCTGTTTGTGATTTCTCTCCACGTCACCTTGGCTCATCCCCTATTTTCCCTATCTCCTAACGCCTCCCCCATGACAGAACCCCAACCATCCTCCACCTCTACCACCTCGTGACCCATCAACACCTCGCCGCGAGCTCCCATTCGTTTTTCCACCATTGTAAGCCAGAGTCTGAACCAACGCTTGGGCGAGCAATTCCTTAGTAGAAAGAGGACCATAGGAGGAAACATTCCGTGAGGGGGTATTTATGGCAACCATCCCAGACATGGAATTGCACAGAGATTCTAGCTCCAAATTGAACCCCATTGGCCCACATTTGCACTAAATGAAAATTACCCAGAACACAATTCACCCAACGTCACCGTCTTCCGAACTTTCTCTAGGAAAATGGCATCCTCCGGAGTTAAGTGGATTATTACCAAATTGGAACAAAAATTAGAAGAGATTCCACCACACAATTTGACAAACCAAACTCGATAGCAGGCCCTCCTAGTTTTCCGTTGCGGATGAACAGGGACACCACGAGAGGGGGTCGGTTTCCATTGCATAAAGAACGAAGGTTGGTCTAACGACCACCACCACCCTATCCCACTGCTACACTGCCAATTAACCATTGGAGCCAAAGCAGGGACTCTCCATACCCAAATACGTTGAACACACCAAAGAATGAAACTTTGCAAGCAATGGAAGCCTCCCTCTTCCCTATGCCTGGCACCCTCCCCAACACACCGCCAGAGCTCTTTGCCCACAAAAACTAGGTTTACTAGCTCGCCATGCCTTTCCAACCACCAACCCATCACCTTCCTCCATACGCAAATGAAAACACAGGTGAAAATACCTGGGATCGCCATCACTCCATCGTATTTCATCCCGCCACCCTCAACAACATTCTCAAGAATGGTCGTCGCACACTTAACCACCTACCCCACTGTACCACTCCCCACGGCTATTAATGCCTGAAAGGACTAGGAGGCCCATACCCCCCACCTCGATCATTTGAATTTAGCCATGTGGTGACACAACCACGTGTTGCCAGCTCTACACCCCCATTGGGGAAATTAATTTATTATTGTTATTATTATTTATTTAATTTAATTTATTTATTTTTATTTTTTAAGTCTGACCATTTATTATTTTTATCTATTTTTAAGTTTTGAGAATTAATTATTTCGATTATTTAAGTTTTACCTAAATATTATTTTTATTTTAGTGTTTTGATTATTTAGGTTTGAAGGACCATAATGTGGACTATTTCATGATAAGGATAGGAAACAGGAGGAAAAAACTAGGGTTTGAAACAGGGGCAACAGAAGCAAGCTGGTAACTATGGAGAGGCAAGGAGGAGGGAGCCCCACTCCCTCCTACAATAATGTAGTTTCAAACAGAGGCAAAGGGACGAGTACGAACAAGCTCCAAAATCCTTCGGAGAATGAGACAAAAACTACTGGAACCCAAAAGACGGAAGGCAACAAATGCCATGATAAGGAAGGGACCTGCGAGGAGGTTCAGTAGGATACGAAAGTGGGTGACAGTGGTCAGAGGACGGAGGGTAGAGCTACAACGGGACCCTGCAAACCCAAGTCCAATATTAAACCACGAGTGGTCCTGAATGATCTGGCTCTACAGGAGTATAGAGATCACATGGCAACCTATGTGGTCATATACAAGTTTATGGGTATCTGGACCACGGAGAAAGCACTATACCCATGGATAAAAAAACACCTGGAAATCAAAAGGAGAACTAAACATACATCTTGGGTCTAAGGGTTTTTTACGGTGGTATTTGATGAACCCCAAAAATGGATAACTATAAGGGCTCATTTTGCCTATTGTTTCCATTTAATCCACCATTCTCCATATTTTTGTGCATGTTTTGAATATATTTATGTCAATTGAGTGAATGGGGATAGTCACTTTGTCACATAGTCTAATGAGTGTTTATTGCAGATTTTTGGACAACTTTTGGACAAGGACCACACATTTATGAGTAGATTGGTAGCCAAACTCGAGGAAACAAGGCTGAGGACTTATAGGAGGGGTGTCTCCTGCATTAATGACCCCTTCCTTGAGTTCTCCACCAGCAACTCGGAGTTCAAAGGCCCACAATGATGATCCAAAGGGGTAGCCGAGCAAGTCCAGTAGAAGTTGTTGTTATCTTCAGTTTAGGCAGTCGAGTTCCTTAAGTTTAGGAGGACTGTTGGGAGTCCTCACTTGTATAAATAAGAAAGCTTCAGGCCTCAGTAGGTTAGCCATTTCATAGTCTATTTTCACACTTTTGTGCAGTCTTGTACTCAGCTCATTTTCGAGCTCCTTTTGCAGACAGTTTTGTGATGTAACTATTATTTTTTGATCAATGAAGATGAATCTAGCTTTGAACCAACACTGATCTTTTCTAGAGGGCTGAAGCTCTTGGGTTAGGTCCCAACCCAAGCTGCACAACACCTCCTTTGTGTATATATATGTTTTTTTTCCTTGCATTCATAAGCTGATTTCTGTCGTTTAGGATTAATCTTGCTTTGGTAAAATAGGTTGCTTTTGATGATTAAATTAGTTGTTCTTGCTTCCAGTTGTTTAAGTAGTTTGCTGTAGTAATAGAGAAAGATCCAAAAGGGCTACCAGGAGGCCTTGATCTCCTTTCTCCCTCCTTGGGACCATGAATTGAGGACAAGGCACTACTGCTGCCACCAAAAACACGTTTTTTGCCTTTCATACAATTGCTAGTGTGATGTTTTGAGTTGGAGAAGCTGATATTTGCTTGGATCCACATGATTAGACCATTTCATGTTCATTTTCCATGGATTTCTCACATAATTTGTTGTTCATAAAGTTTTGTTTAGCAGTACTCTATTTTTAGGTCAGATTTTAGGTCAAATTAGACAAACTCTATTTTTTGGTTCTTGCTTGGGTCAGTTTTTAAGAAGTAAGAGTGCAGCTCACTTGAAAAACATTCCCGCTTGTCATCCCTCTATAGCACAACCTGTGCCAGCTCATATTTCGCATATTCCTTCACTCATTCACCACATTTCGCCAAAACTGTCCTAATTTTTGCATTTTTCACAAAATCGCTTTCTTACCCTTTGAACAAATCCAACCATCTCTTTCATTCCATTTCAGTTTTCATTCTCTTTCTGCAAGTAGAATAGCCCCTGTAGAATTAGTCTTCTGCATCACAGTGAAAGCTTCTTCTGAGAACTCATAGAAGTTGGTTTAAGCTTCTAGTGAACTTGTGCCAGCTAATCAAGTGACAGCCTGCAGTAAGAGATAGTACTTGTGCATACAACACTGTCACTTCCAAGTTTGTTACGAACTACTGGGTTGATAAAGTAAAGAAGAAAGCCCCAGGAGTTGCAGCATTATTGCTGCAATACTGGAGCTCACCACTCTTTTTGGCGCCGTTGTCGAGGAGGCGTCAGAGTATCTGTGATTACTGCTTTTCTTCTATTTTCTACTGCAACATTCTGCTAAGTAGTTTATTTCAGCAAGAGTAGAGTAGTTGTTTCATTTCAATTCTGCAATTCCATTTCTGCAAAAGTAGATTAGACATTTCCCGCTTTCATTTTTAATTTCTGCAATTTCATTTCAGCAAAAGTAGATTAAACATTTCTCGCTTTCATTTTTAATTTCAGCAAGCGTAGATTAGACATTTCCTACTTTCATTTCAATTCTGCAATTTCATTTCTGCAAGCATAGATTAGACATTTCCTGCTTTCATTTCAATTCTGCAATTTCATTTAAGCAAAAGTAGATTAGACATTTCCTGCGTTCATTTCAATTCTGCAATTTTCATCTCAACAAGGTTTATTTTAGTTAGCTACAATTTGTTGTTCAATCCATTTCAGTTTTTGCAGGTACAAGCAGAAAAAGAAACACAAAAATTCAAAAAAAGAGATTTCCTTTCATGCCTCGTAGAAACAGAGACAATTCAGGAAAATTCCTACCCAACACCCCCAACACATCACTGAGTCACCCTTCTCTCTTCTTTGGTGGCAGTGATCCAGAAGATCTTATAGGTGAACCTCTAGAGATATACGAAGATCCTATAACAAAAGAAGAGAAAGAAAACATTCCTCCTAAGACCATGGCTGAAAACGGAAACGTTAAAGGGAATGGGGAAAGAATAGAAGATACCTTCCCTATCCGGGAGACCAATGGGCACACAAAAATGAAAAACATAAGTCCTTTAGCCCTACCTCACTTCCATGGGCTGACTACCGAAGATCCTGATACTTTCTTCTTTGAATTTGTTGTTCTATGTCGAACCTATGACTATGCAGAAGACAAGCAAAAGTTGATGTTGTTTCCTTCTACCCTCAAGGATGCAGCCTTGCGCTGGTTAATGGGGTTACCAAGAGATAGTATCACAACTTGGGCTCAGACGCAGCAAGCCTTTAACAACAAATACCGGGACTATTGCAGATCAAAGGAAACCAAGGAAGAAATCTTCTGTATGACCATGGGTAGTGATGAATCTTTAGAAGACTATGAAGAGAGGTTTCAACTCAGTTATAAAAGGGCCAGATGCACACTTGACCCTGAATCTCTGAAGTTGGTTATGCTCAGAGGAGTCCCTAAAGACCTTCTAGATACCCTCCATTTGCTGGCTGGGGGAGACATCTATCAACTACCTTATGATGACATAAAGACTGTGTTTAGAAACCATTCCAGGTCAGCTAGGAAGAGAGGTAGGGGAAGTCAACAATTAGCTAGTACATCCTCATCCAGCTCATCCCTTAGAAACGAACTTGAATATTTCAAGAGCGAGGTGAGGCAAACTCTTGCCATGCACATGGACACCTTGCATATCAAAAGGAAACAAGAGGAAGCCGAGAGAGCTCTCGCCATCTTCTGTCCCAGGTGCACAAGAAAGCACGCTAAGAACGAATGCCCATTGCACTCTATAGAAGTGTGTGTAGTCTGTGAACAAAGCCATCCTACGAATCAGTTCCCTTCCTTGCCCGGAATCAAAGCTACATATCAAGGGCCCGAGGGAGCCACTGAACCACTCTATTTTCATGAACCAAAGGAGGCCACATGGGCCGCGACCTTACCAACAGGGAATGCAAGGGACCTCCCAGAGCTATTACAACCCCAATCAAGCCACTTCCATGCCTTCTTGGGGTCCCCTTGCTCATCCTTCCTGGTCCACACCCCCTCCTTCGTCATATCCTCCTCAATATCAAGCCCCTCCAGTTGCTCATTCGTTTCATCCTTATGCTTAGCCACAGCCTCAGTGGAGTGCACCTCATCAGGGGTGGAGGCCCTAGTATAACTCTCCCCCCGGTCTTTTGCCCCCACCACCTACTCAACCACAAGCATTACCTCCTACTCCTCCAAGACAACCCCAGATACCTGCTCAACTGAACCCGAACCCCAACAACAGACAGGCCCAACAGGTATATAGTGGGGAAACATCATGCCCAACCTGTGTTGTGGAGATCCAGGAGATTAACCTACGATCTGGCAAGGTTCTCCCAAATAGCCAACCTCCTCCAAAGGAGGATGAGGAAGAAAAACAGGAAAGTAAATGCAAAGTCATTCCACCCTTTCCTGAGAGACTAACTGGAACCACCCAACCGACCCCAGAAGAAATTGAACTTCTGGGAGAACTGAAACAGTTATGTGTAAAAATACCCCTTCTCCAAGCCATAAAGGATGTGCCTATATACAACAAGATGATTAAGGAAAAGTGCTTCAAACACCCAGGCAGGCAAAAGAGAGACGCCCCAACTATCAATGTCATAGGACAACTATCTGATCTAATGTTGGGGTAGGTAATTTGTCCGAAATATCTAGACCCTAGGAGTCTTGTAGTCGATGTCCACATCAATGGCACCATAATCCCCCATACCTTGATTGATCTAGGGGCTGCCATTAATGTGATGACCAAGGACACTATGCTCAAACTCAACCTTCAGGGTTCCCTAAGAAAGACCTCAATAGTACTGCAGTTAGCAGACCACTCCACCGTGACCTTTGAGGGGATTGTGGAAGATGTCATGGTCTCTATTGATTCCTGGGAGTACCCTGCTGATTTCCTGGTTCTCCAACCAAAGGCAAAGCTCACTAGGTATCTTCTCATCCTGGGAAGACCTTGGTTGGCTACTGCAGATACCTACATCAGTTGCTGAGCTGGGAACATGACAATCAAGAATAGGCATATGTCCAAGCAGCTAGTCCTCTATCCTCCAGCCCAACCTCTGCTGGAACATGATTTACCCCTCTGGTTGGAGGAGGAAGATGTGGATGAAGTTTATTCCACACCATTGTGTACAGTAGAAACTACCATGGGGGGTCCACAAACCGAGGATGATCTTATTGAGAACTTGATCCAGAATCCACCCTCCAGTGTGTTGCCCTTAAAGGAGCTGGTGGAAGAAACCCAAGCTAATCCTCTAGTTGACCTATGTGTGGCTGATCCGACCTCCCACCGAGTCAAGGACGTGGAATTTGGCCCAGAAAAAAACTTTGAAGATCAACTCATCTCTATCCACCTCTCAGGAGAAAGAACGTGTAGCTTATTGAAGAATCACTTGGATGCTTTTGCTTGGAGCTATAAGGAGATGAAGGGAGTCCACCCTTCCATCTGTACTCATCACATTTACATTAAGGAAGACTGTAAACTAGTTAGGCAGCCTCAAAGGAGGATGAATCCAGCCCTTAAGGACATTGTCAAAGAAGAACTGCAAAAGTTGTTCGATGCAGGATTCATCTACCCCATCTCTGATAGCGATTGGGTTTCTCCTTTGGTGCTAGTGCCAAAGAAAAATGGGAAGTGGAGAATCTGTGTAGATTATTGGGAACTGAACAAGGCCACCAAGAAGGACCATTTCCCTTTTCCTTTCATAGGTCAAGTGTTAGATGGCCTGGCAGGGAAGAAGTTCTTCTCCTTCCTAGATGGGTTTAGCGGGTACAACCAGATCCAAATCGGCCCGGAAGACCAGGATAATACCACTTTCTCTTGTCCATTGGGTACTTTTGCATACCAGGTCCTTCCTTTTGGCTTGTGTAATGCTCCTGCCGCTTTCCAGAGAGCAATACTGAGCATATTTGTTGAACTGGTTCATGATTCAGTGGAGATCTATATGGATGACTTTACCCCTTATGGTTCTAACTTCCAGGAAGATTTGACTAACCTGTGAAAAGTTTTAGCCAAGTGTATTAAAATGAACCTGTCCCTCAGTCCTGAAAAATGCAAATTCCTAATGACTGAAGGGACCGTGCTAGGTCATACAATTTCTCAGCAAGGATTACATGTGGATCCCAACAAGATTGCTATCATCCAAAGGGTCCCACCTCCTCAAAAGGTAAGAGATGTTCAGAGTTTTCTAGGCTTAGCAGGGTATTATAGAAGATTCATTAAGGATTTGATTAAGCTAGCCTCTCCATTGTTTGGTCTTTTGGGGAAAGATATTGAGTTTATATGGACTGACAATTGTCAAGAGGCTCTGGATGCCTTCAAAGGTAAGCTGGTAACTGCCCCAATCTTGAGAGGTCCAAATTGGGGCCTACATTTCCACATTCACAAGATGCCTCGAACAAAGTGATAGGAGCAACCTTAGGGCAAGTTGAAGAGAAGTTGCCTTATGCCATATATTTTTTCAGTAAAAACCTGTCTAACGCAGAATTAAACTACACTGTAATTGAAAATGAGCTCCTAGTTGTAGTCCATTCCCTAAACAAGTTCAGACAGTACATCACTGGCTATCAAACATTCGTACACACTGATCATGTTTCAATTAGGTATTTGATGAATAAACCAGATGTAAATGCTCGTATCATTAGATGGACTTTTATTGTAGCAATTTGATTTGACTATTGTTGATAAGCCAGGTAAGGAAAATGTTGTTGTTGATTTTCTGTCTAGACTAGATATGCCTGCAGGTGAAGAAGGAATGGTGGATGATCAAATGCCAGATGAACGCTTATTTGCTATTTTAGTACTCTCTGCATGGTTTGCTAATATAGCAAATTACTTGGTCTTAGCGCAGTTTCCGCCACACCTGTCCTCAAAAGAGAAGAGCAATACCATGAGGAAAAGCGCCCCATTCACTTGGATTGGGGGCAATCTTTTCAAACTTGGCCCAGATCAGATTTTGAGGTGATGTTTCAAGGAAGAGGAAGTCTTTGACATCCTCCTAACCTGTCATGATGGACCTTGTGGGGGCCACTTTGCAGCAAAGAGGACTGCTTTCAAAATTTTGCAAGCAGGTTACTATTGGCACACTCTTCATCAAGATGTTAGGAGATACATCAGCCAACGTGACCGATGTCAAAGGATGGGGAAACCGACTCCAAGGGATGAGATGCCCCTACAACCTCAAATGACTTTCGAGCCATTTGAGAAGTGGGGCATGGACTTTGTGGGTCCTATCAACCCTCCTTCAAAATAGAAATCTTACATCATTGTGTGTACTGATTATCTGACAAAATGGGTAGAAACAAAGGCGATCAAAGTGGCAACAGAAGAAAAAGTAGCTGAGTTTTTAAGGGAAAATATATTCTACAAGTTTGGCTACCCAATAGAGTTAGTTACAGATCAAGGGAGTTAGTTTACCTCCAATTTGGTTGAAGACCTGCTCACACACCACAAGATTAAACACAGAACTTCCACCCCTTATCATCCATGAGCAAATGGACAAGTGGAAGTCACCAACAGAGCTTTGGAAGGGATTTTGACTAAGGTAGTGAGCAACACAGAAAAGATTGGGAAAATCGATTGGTTGAGGCCACTTGGGCCTATAACGCCACCTGGAAAACCACCAAAGGGTTTACACCCTATGAGCTGGTCTATGGGAAGAAGCCTCTACTGTCGATAGAATTTGAATATAACACATTAAGGATGGCAGCTCAGCTAGACCTAGATCTCAGCCATGCACAAAAGGAAAGATTGCTTCAGCTAAATGGATTGGATGAACAGAGAATGCAGTCCCTACTCCACTCAGAGGTAGTCCAACTTCAGAGAAAAATATGGCATGATAGACACCTCAAAGAAAAACAATTCCAGCAAGGAGATTGGGCACTGCTATATGATTCAAGATATAAGGATTTCAAGGGAAAACTAAGGACAAGATGGCTGGGACCCTATACAGTAGAAAAATGCAATGAAAATGGTTCAGTCCTTATCCGGACCATAGATGAAGAAGCCATCCGTATGCTCGTTAATGGGCATAGATTGAAGATCTACAGGAAGCCCCTTTCCAAGCAGGAGTTCATTGAGAATTTTGGAAAAAAAGTGTTAGTAGTGGAACAGGTTCCTGTCTCCACTCCACCCACACCCTGAACCAACAAAAACAAAAAAAATCAAAAAAGAAGAAGAGAAAAAACAGGAAAAACAGAGAAAAAACAGAAAGAGGAATAAAAGATCCCTGGGCGAAAACCTCTCGGAGGCACCCAGGGTAGGCAGTGTGGGTGAAAACCTCCTGGAGGTGCCCCAGCTGTCTCAAAAACAAAAAAAAACAAAAAACAAAAACAAAGAAAAAAGAAAAAGCCTAACTTCTTTTGGATGAATTGCAGGTTGTAGGAGGGTCAGACAAGAGATAAAGACAAGACCAGGCTGCATGCACCCTTCATAGTCCATCCCTCCATCATTGTTATCCTTTTCCAAGCCTCGGTCTCATTTGTTCTGAAAATTTCGCATCCTACAAGAAAATCTGTGTATTCTATAGGAGGATCTTGTAGAAATTACAGAAAGGCCAAAATCAATTTTAGAAAAGAACCCGAGGGTTGGAAATTCGTCTAGAAGGCCTGTGAACCTCCCTGCCACCATCGATCCGCCTAACTCTCCATGTCATCTGTACACACCCGCATTTCCACTCGTTTTTCCTTACCCTGCACAGACAAAATACAGAAATTATGTTTTTTTTTTCACTTTGAAAACACAAAAGAAGATGACAAATAAAGTAGCAGTGTTCTTCTTGCTTATTCTTACCTGATACCTTCCAGCTGCTATGTCTTCCATTCAGAACCTTTGTCAACTGTCTTTTTAAGCCTGCTCAAGCATCAACCTGAATTTCAGAAGGAGAAGTAGCTACAGGAAATCTTGTAGGATTCCTGTAGCAGCTGATCCCTTTGAAAAACAAACTCTAGAGACAGGATCAACGCAACAGGATGTATGAAGCATGTAAGGAGTAGATCTTGATCAAGGAATCATCAGCATAAGATGAAGGCCGATCATGCAAAGCACCAACAACAACAGCAATGAGGAAGTGAGGTGTTAGAGTCTGAAGTAGGCATAACACAACAATGACTAAGCAGGTAAGTGGCTAAACCTATTCCTCGATTGCATGAATACTATTTTAAAACTGCATGAACTAAGGGAATGGTCATGATTAAGCGGACAAGGTGGTCAGCTAACTGGCCACCCTCGTTTAGTGCACGCACCCTCGTGGAATTCAGTTGAGCCATGTCCAATTCAAACTGCTGATCAGATACGCAATCAACACGTGTGGCATGTCAACTCAAGAAGAAAACATTTGAAACTAGTAGTGGTGGCGCGTATAATGGGATTAAGGGAAGTGATGGCGGTCAGGCGGCATGAAGAACCATAATTACATTGGCGTAGGACCAACGGTCCGTATGGGGATAACTTACCCATATGGCCACCTCATCTCCTCACCGCAAATTACGCCAATAGTTAAGTACAGTGCGGTCTAAGCCTCCACCACCCTTTAGTTCATTCTCATGCTACAAAGCTCTTGAATGCAATGCTCGTCTACCACTTTTAGAGCAGCGAACCAGTAGTTTCTGCTAGTTTTTCAAAACCCTCCCGCTTATCGGGTTCTACAGGAGCACTACTGCATTCTACAGGAGCAGGAACACCTTCTACAGGGAAAACAGAGAGCAGCTTTGCAGCCGAAAAAGTCGGAATTCTTGTCAAATTCGAGCTGGGAATGAGGTAGGCTCAAAAACCTGCTCTGCATATGATATGTTTAGATAAGGTGGTAGCTTAAAACTAGAGTAGTGGGTGAAGAAAAACAAGGAAAGAGAAATTCAAAAGTCTGCTGTGTCTTTTCTGAAGTTCTACGCAGTCTCTCTGTTCCTTTCTCTGTGTTCAAAATTTGCCTTTCTCTTCCTCACATTCTACTAAAAAAAGGGGATAGAAATCAAACTTGGGGAGGAAATGAAAATTGCAAGTCTGTTTACTCTGTGGAAAACCACTGTTTTATATAGTCCCTGTTCTGTCAACGTATTGATTTCTTCCAAGAACCAAGAAGCGAATTCAGGTTGAGAAAAGTTTGGAGAAAGGGAGAATTGCAAATTGGTGTTGTGAAGAAGGAGCAGATGGGAAATTCCTCCTATAGTTCAGAGAAAAAAAAACAAAACTCAGTTGTCCCTTTGTTTCTGAATTTGGAAATTGTTGTTTTTTCCTCATCTAAGCACTTCAGAAACCACTAAACACCATGCCAGGGGGTTTTATGAGAAAGGAGCCTTTAAACTCCAACCAATTGCATGAGCACCCTGAGGTGGTGGCCCTCTTCACCAGGGCAAATTGGATGATTTTTTTTTAAATAATCAATGGATATGATGACGAGGTGACTAAAGAATTTTTTATGTCCTTAAGACCCCATTCGAAAACACATGCTACAATCAGTTTCAGGGGACTGACCCTAGAGCTTACACCTGATTTAATCAGTCGAATCACAGGTCTTCCACTTGGGCTCCCTTAGAGCAAAGAGAAAAAAGCATTGGGACAGGTTGCCAAGAAGACATTTTTTCAACTTGGGGAGCATCCTGTAGAGGATAAAAATGGGGTCAGAAGGACAAGCTTACCTCCTCCATGGAGTGAAGTCAGCTACCAAATAATGAAATATATCACTTGTGAAGGAAGGTTCAGTATAATTTATGGTTATCACTTCAGGTTATTGCATGAATTGAGGTATGGGATGGACCTACCTCTAGTTAGAAAACTCAGTCTCCCATATTTCCTCCTCTAGTCTTTGATAGAATGTGGCACCAAGATGAATGCAGGGGTCCCAGACCAGCTAGCCCAGCATGGTCTCATTAAATTATTGGTGGAAGATGCCCTACACACATACACCATCCCCATAGCTTGGGAAATTTTCAGGAATATGTCCAGAGAAGATGACATCAAAACTTTGACTAAGGACATCAGCCCATCTAGCAGCGAAGAGGAGGAAGAAAAAGAGGAAATTGAGAAAGAAATGCATGAGGAGACACAAAATATTCAAACAGAGGAAGAACAAGAAACAGAGGAGGAGCGAAAAGAAGAGGAGAAACTTGAAAAACCCACTGTAATACCTAAGGCAGAAAAGAAAACAGCCTCAAAGACGGAGAAGACGAAAAGAACAAAAATTGAGAAGAAAAAGCCCAAGAAAGCCCAGAAAAAGACTGCCACAAGAGAGGCAGGGACCCAGCAAGGAAAAGAGAAGACATTACCAAAGATAGCAAAAACACAAGCAAAAACAGCAGACACAGAAAAGACTGCAAAAGATGAAGGGAAAGAACAACAGAAAGAAACATCCCCTGAAACATTGGCAAAAGAAGCAGCAGCTGTGTTGGCTGCATTGAGCACTCCAGCAAAACGAAAGGGAAAAAGAAAAAGAGAAACATCCATGTATTTCAAAGCCATAAGGAGCACCAGGATTAAGGTGAGCAAGCCCCAACCACCATCAAAAGAACCTATAATAATTGAGGATGCACCTACTGAGAAAAAGGAGGAATCCCCCTCTAAAATCTCTATCACCTATGAGAGAGGGAGTCCCAAAACTTCCACCTGGAAGGAAAGAATCAGACTAATGGACTCCAAAGTTGCTCTACAGGAAGCTCAAACCTCTCTACAGGAAACACTGGCCAAACTAAAAGAGACTGAAAAATTAGAAGAGAAGGCAGCAGAACAGTCATAAGAGGAAGGCAAGGCCAAAGAGATACCTTAACCAAGCCCTCAACCTAATTTAGGCTCATATTACAATCTGCTAGAAGGTGGGAAGATCATCCCACAAAAATTCGTTGTGCCCCTTTTCTTTGAATTAGAACAAGAAAGGGTTAGAACCCACACCTGGATGAAAATTGCTAAATCCAAAGAAGTTGCAGATATAGGACACATGGAAGAACAGTTGAAAGAGTTGAGAAGGGAGTTGGGCATGGTGAGACACATCAAGAGTATTAGAAGAGCCCAGATATAGGAGGAAAATGAACTGCTAAAAACGTAGTTACAACAACAAGAAACTTATGGGGGAGACAAATCGCAAATTTTTGAAGAAAAACAACTAAAGGAAGGTCCCCTAGCAGATAAGGAAGTAGTAGAGAAACAGTAGCAAGAGGAAGAGCCACAGCCTGATGCTGAAATAATGATAAAGCAGCAGCAAGAAAGAGAATCTCAGGCAACAGCTGAAGTGCTGATGTTGAAGCAGTAGTTGCAGGAAAGGGAAGCCCAGATGGCCTACATGGCTAGCTGGGCAATGGAGGCCTTGCAATGCAGCCAGCCAGCTAGATTCTATGCACTATATCTCAAAGACCAATGGCTCTAGTTCCAGATTAAAACATTGGCTCAAAGGAGCACAATCCCATTCCAAAATTATGGTCAGTTTATGCATCTATGTGCTACTAGTTCAACTGAGGATAAAGCCAAATTAGCAGAATTTTACTTACACAATATGGCACTCCCTGATATGAATTTTTGGGATCTGAATGCTGCATTGGGAGACCTACAGCTCACAGCTATGGCTTCTTGGATGAGCCACGAGGAAAAAAGAGCAGTGGAAATTCAACAGATTGTGGAAAAAGAGCTTAGTGAGCCCCTGCTAATAAGGGCCAAACCGGAAGATCCCTCAGCTCTCATATATGCTCATCAACACCTTGCAAGCAATCCTCAAGTTCTCCCTAATTATGTTGAAAGGCAAGCACAAGTTATCGCTCATTTTGAAGATATGGAAATATTATTTGGCGATGACTGCCTTCATGCTTGCATGAGAAGGTGGAATACATTGTCATATAGCTTAAAGATCAGGGAGTATCACTCCCCAACCGGAATGAGGGAGGCTTTAGTGAGAGTGCTCCTATACAAACAATCAATGCAAAAATTGAAAGCCAGCTGGATTGGCCTTAAGTTCAGTCCTCCACTACTCTTAGGACTATTGGAAGGGGTTAAGGAAGAAGAAGAACAGAAGCAATGGGAGGAAGTGGACAGAAAGGCAGGTTTTCATGATAGGGAAGAGGACATCACCTCAAAGGCTTGGGATGTCAGGGAAGCTGTTAAAGCTATCAAGGATGAAGAGTTGGATTAGTTGCTCAGAGGATGAGCAACCCATTCAACAGGGAGGTGATGATGAGCCCCAGAAATGGGTAACTATATGGGCTCATTTTGCCTATTATTTCCATTTAATCCACCATTCTCCATAGTTTTGTGCATGTTTTGAATATATTTATGTCAATTGAGTGAATGGGGATAGTCACTTCGCCACATAGTCTAATGAGTGTTTATTGTAGATTTTTGGACAATTTGTGGACAAGGACCAGGCATTTATGAGCAAATTGGTAGCCAAACTCAAGGAAACAGAGCTGAGGACTTATAGGAGGGGTGTCTCCTGCATTAATGACCCCTTCCCCGAGTTCTCCACCAGTAGCTTGAAGTTCAAAGGCCCACAATGATGATCCAAAGGGGCAGCCGAGCAAGTCTAGTAGAAGTTGTTGTTATCTTCAGTTTAGGCAGCTGAATTCCTTAGGTTTAGGAGGACTGTTGGGAGTCCTCACTTGTATAAATAAGAAGGCTTCAGGCCTCAGTAAGTTAGCCATTTCATAGTCTATTTTTGCTCTTTTGTGCAATCTTGTACTCAGCTCATTTTCGAGCTCCTTTTGCAGACAGTTTTGTGATGTAACTATTATTTTTTTATCAATGAAGATTAATCCAGCTTTGAACTAGCACTGATCTTTTCTAGAGGGCTAAAGCTCTTGGGTTAGGGCCCAACCCAAGCTGCCCAACACCTCCTTTGTGTATTTATATGTTTTTTTTCCTTGCATTCATAAGCTGATTTCTGTTGTTTAGGATTAATCTTGCTTTGGTAAAATAGGTTACTTTTGATTATTAAATTAGTTGTTCTTGCTTCCAGTTGTTTAAGTAGTTTGTTGTAGTAATAGAGAAAGATCCAAAAGGGCTACCAGTAGGCTTTGATCCTCTTTCTCCCTCCTTGGGACTATGAATTGAGGATAAGGCACTACTGCTGCCACCAAAAACACGTTTTTTGACTTTCGTACAATTGCTAGTGTGATGTTTTGAGTTGAAGAAGCTGATATTTGCTTGGATCCACATGCTTAGACCATTTCATGTTCATTTTCCATGGCTTTCTCACATAATTTGTTGTTCATAAAGTTCTGTTCAACAGTACTCTGTTTTTAGGTCAGATTTTAGGCCAAATTAGACAAACTCTATTTTTTGGTTCTTGCTTGGGTCAGTTTTTAAGAAGTAGGTGTGCATCTCACTTGAAAAACATTCTCGCTTTTCATCCCTCCATAGCACAACCTGTACCAGCTCATCTTTCGCAGATTCCTTTACTCATTCACCACATTTCGCCAAACTGTCCTAATTTCTGCATTTTTCACAAAATCGATTTCTTACCCTTTGAACAAATTCAACCATCTCTTTCATTCCTGATCTTCATAAACAAAGTCCTAGACCCTTCAACACCTTCATCCAACCGTAATTTCCCTTTTCCCATTGATTTTCCACCTTCAAACCTCCAAAAAACCACTTTCGGCCTCCTCCTGTAGATCTTCCTGTAGAATCTCCTATAGATCCCCTACAGCCTCTTGTAGAAGTTCATGTGAATGATTTTTCAAAGTCTGATCGCAATGGAAGTCTCCAGAAGGGTGCAAGGGACATATTAAGACCTCCCCACACCTTCCTCATCATCTGCAAAAGCCAACTCCATTTTCCTTTGCCACTAAACCACTACACAATCACAATTAGTCAAATCATAAGCATAATAAATCCACATAAAAATGCTCCATATTGCAAAAAGATGATTTCTTTCCATTTCTCTCCAGAAGTAGCTTGAATAAATGCATTTTACCTTTTCAGTAATCAATGGCACCCATTTCAGTAGTTTCCATCTCTTTTCTTGCACGATTAGGGTTTGCTAGGGTTTGAGTTCCATTTCAGTTTTCATTCTCTTTCTGCAAGTAGAATAGCCCCTGTAGAATTAGTCTTCTGCCATCACAGTGAAAGCTTCTTTTGAGAACTCATAGAAGTTGGCTTAAGCTCCTAGCAAACTTGTGCCAGATGATCAAGTGACAGCCTGTAGTAAGAGCTAGTACTTGTGCATACAACGTTGTTGCTTCCAAGTTTGTTACGAACTACCGGGTTGATAAATTAAAGAAGTAAGCCCCAGGAGTTGCAGCATTATTGCTGCAATACTGGAGCTCGCCAGAATTCACGAACCTGGAGGACAAAGGCAGAATTTTCAAAGGTGGACCATACTTCTATGTTGTCGCAGGTCTCTATATGCGACCTTGGACGATGAACTTTGTGCCAGAGCGAGAAATGTTCACATCAGTCTTGGTATGGATTAGATAATATTCCTTACTTTTAAATTATTGGCTTCCGAAATCCTTAAAAGCTATAGGTAATAAATTAGGGCATTTTATAAAGATATCAGAGGCGACTCTGCAAGGCAAATATACCTCCTTTGCCCGCATCTGTGTAGAAATGGACTTATCGAGGGCACTCCAAGACGAAGTCATTCAGGAAGTGTATGATGAGGAATGGGTTCAGGTGATTGACTATGAACACATCCCTTTTAGATGCCACAAATGTCATGAACATGGGCACCTCTTTAGAGAATGCCACTCAACAAAAGAGAGGACAAACTGAAAGGCGGCATCGGAAGAGATCCTGAAGGATACACCAAAGTGGCAGGAAGGGGGAAAGGAGGGGGAAAAGGCATCAAAAGAAACCTAGTGAGAACAAGATACCAAGTCACAATAGTTTTGAGATTTTAGAAGAAGAGGGGGAAGAAAAGGGGCAGAGTAAGGATCTGAAGGAAACTCCACCAGAAAAAAAGAAAAAGAGGACAACATGGACATCACACGGCCAGATAATGAACTAAAGGAGAATCCACTAAGCACCACAGAACTTGGAAGGGACGAGGAGATGACCCCAAGTGAAGGAGGAACGAAGGACCAAGACCTACAAGAGATTCTGGATAGGGAGAACCTGAAACTAGAACACTTTTTAGAACAAGGAACCAACAAAGGGATAGACTCTCTACCACAAGAGGAGTTTGATAGAGTGCAACAACTATTCCTCCGAAGGTCCTAATCAAAGGTTACAGGAGTCAAAAGGAACCATGACAGCTAGGAGAATAAAGGGGTCAGACAAATGGAGATTACATCTGGATACTCCACCAAAAACCCAGGCAAGAAAAGAGGAAGAAGGAGACAGAATGAACTCTTGTCAGAATGTGGGAAACTCATGATTAATTCAGGTAAGATGAAAGATCTTACCAGCTACTCTTTCACAAACATATCATTATGAAGCTCACATCCTATAACATTAGGGGGCTGGGTAGCAAGAGAAAACAAAGAAATCTCAGTATTAGAATAAAAGAAGAAAAACTAGACATGGTGTTTATTCAAGAAACAAAATGCTCAGTAGACAAGATCAGAGAACTACACAGCAAATGGCTCTACAATTACAAGTTCCTTGAAGTTAAAGCAATCAACACAGTAGGGGGAATTCTTACCCTATGGAATCCACATAAATTTGAGATTATAGACGCATAAGCTACTAGAAATCACCTTTCAATGGTAATACAACCTTTGGGAGACAAAGAGTGCTACTTGATCACAAACGTATATGGTACTCAAATGCTAGAAGAAAAACTAAAGCTCCTTACCTCTCTGGAGGAGCTAAGAGAGAGACACTCTATTATCCCCTAGATTATGGGAGGGGACTTCAATATGATCAAATCCCTCTCTGAGAAAAAAGGGGGAAGTAGAATGTTAGGACACGACTCACTGGCATTCCAAAACTTCATAGACAACATGAGACTGGTGAGTATGGAAGCAACAAATGGCACCTTCTCTTGGAACAACAAGAGAGGGGGAACCGCCCAAGTTGCCTCGATATTAGACAGATTCATAATCTCGGAGGATCTCCTTCTTTTTTATCACTCTATGACTTCGTGGATCCTTCCTTTTGGAGGCTCGGACCACTGGCTAGTCCAGTTGGAAGCTTCTTTTATTGGAACCCCGAGAAACAGACCTTTCAGGTTAAAAAATGCATGGCTCGCTCACCCTAACTTTATTTCTAATATTAGAAATTGGTGGGGGGAAGACACGCCCACCCAGGGCACAAAAATGTTCCTCCTACATCAGAGACTCAAACATATCAAACAAAGGCTCAAAGAATGGAACAGAAATGAGTTTGGCAACATTTTTTAAGCCAAAAGAGAAGTAGAAAGAAAATTACAAGAAGTTAGTCAAATTCTCATCAAGGAAGGATTCACAGAGGAAAGGAAAGGACAGGCGGACTTTCTGTAGCAAGAATGGGACTACAGATGCCAGTAGGAAGAAATCTTCTGGAGACAGAAATCTAGAATAAAATGGATAAAGGAAGGGGAGAGAAACTCTAGATTCTTTCACAAATCCACCACGAAACACAGGGCTCATAACAAGATCACTAAACTCTTAGATCCGCAAGGGAAAGAGTTAAATACTTACAAGGAAATGGAATCGGTTCTGGTGCAACATTTCCAAAGCATAGCTGAGGAAAACATTGCAGACAGATCTCAATTCATCAAAAGCTTCACAAAGAACATTCCAAAATTGGTGATCAAGGAAGACAACCATAATATCAACAGGCCAGTAACGGAAGAAGAGGTCAATGAAGTCATCAAAGAGATGCACAATGGGAAAGCTCCAGGCTCAGATGGATTCAATGTAGACTTCTTCAAAACATGTTGGGAAATTGTCAAATTTGACATTCTAGATGTGGTGGAGGACTCGAGAAAATCCAGAACAGTTCTTAGAGCAATTAATGAATCTTTCATAGCATTAATCCCTAAACAGGAAAAA
The DNA here is from genome assembly GCA_000404065.3 of Pinus taeda. Lineage (NCBI taxonomy): Eukaryota > Viridiplantae > Streptophyta > Pinopsida > Pinales > Pinaceae > Pinus > Pinus taeda. The sequence continues at coordinate 383,674 of APFE031058372.1, forward strand.
GCCATGACACCTGAAAGATTTAGACCCATAGCTTTATGCAATGTGGTGTATAAAATCATTTCCAAAGTTATTGCTAACAGACTCAAACCTCTACTTCCATCGCTTGTGTAAGAGGAGCAAACCGGATATGTGGAAGGCAGACAAATTCTCAACAATATCATCCAAGCTCACGAAGCGGTGCACTCCCTCAAGACCAAAATGCAAGCAGGGATGATAATACAACTGGACATAGCAAAAGCTTATGACAAGTTAAGCTAGCCTTACATAAAGGAAAGTCTTAAAGCTTATGGCTTTGACTACAACTAGATAAAGTGGGTTATGGCCTTGGTTACCACGGCAAGTTGCTCTATCCTTCTCAATGGCTCTCCATCAAGAACCTTCAGGCCTTCAAGGGACCTCAGGCAGGGTGATCCTCTTTCCCCATTCCTCTTCATTCTCATGATGGAAGGATTGGGCAAAGTGATAAACTCAGCCAAGGAAGAAGGAAGAATTAACGGGCTAAAACTCACTCAGAATGGGGACACTTCGACTCATCAACAATTTGTGGATGATACTATGCTGCAAGGCACACCCACAGTCAAGGAAGCCAAAGCCTTCAAACAAATCTTGCATGACTTTGCCATGGTCGTCGGCACGGAGGTAAGCCTCACAAAATCAAAAGTTTTCTTTTTCAATACAAATATTTCCATCCAAAGACATCTCTCCAGAATTCTGGGATTTCAAAGAGAGAATCTCCCATCTAAATATCTAGGAATGCCTCTCACTGACAAACCTCTGAAGAAGGAAGTATGGGAGTCAATTACGAATAAACTGAAGGACAAAGTCAATAACTGGACTAGCAGATCTTTGAATTTAGCAGGAATATTAATTCTAACAAAGGTTGTTCTTCAAACCATTCCAGTTTATATGTTTTCAGCCCTTCTTGCCCCAAAAGGAGTTTTACAGCAAATTAGGAATATTCAAAGAAACTTTCTTTGGGGTAAAGGAGAAGAGAAAAAGAAATGGGCCCTGGTAGTGTGGGAGAAGCTTTGCAAACCCAAAACCAATGGTGTTTTAGGTCTCCACGACCCAGACACCCTGAACAAAGTCTTAGGAGCAAAACTTTGGTGGAGATGGCTAAAGGAAACGAAAAACCCATGGACCAAGCTATGGAAACAAAAGTATGCAATGGATTGGCAAGAACAGGACCACATTCAGATGTCAGGGCACATTAGGGGTTTTCATATTTGGAACAAGGCTTGGGAAAACAGAGCCTTAGTTCAAAATCATGGTTTCTGGGAGATAAGAAATGGGAATCTTTCCTGGTTCTAGGAGGACAACTGGCAGCAGGAACAAAATCTCAGCAGGGAAGGCCTAGATATCATCAGAGATGACACCCTCAATAAAGGTCTAAAAAGGGTATGTGACTTTTGGGATCAGTCAAGAGAGGAAAGGAAATGGAGAATCTGGAGGGTACCAGAATACAGTGCAAAGACCCCTTTGAAAGCCTAGGCTAAAGTCCTAGAAGAGATCCTGGAAAAAAGGCTAATTTTAACTTCCAACTCGAATGACCTGCTAAGGTGGGGTAGAAACAATGAGGGCAACTTCAACCTCAAAGAAGCCAAAATAATAATCACTGGATTTGATCATCCAAATCCTTAAAAGACATGGCAAAACCTTTGGAGCAACCCTCACTGGATGAAGATCAAAATGTTCATATGGCTAGTTCAACATAAAAGGATTCTGACCTGAGAAAATCTTAGGAAAAGAGGCTTTGCAGGTCCTTCAAAATGCCATTTATGTGGCCTGCAGGAGGAGACCATGGATCACACTCTTAACCTTTGTGTGTCCACCTCCTCTATATGGAACTGGGTAGCCTCCATCTTCACCCAAACAGTCAGGAAGGATGATGATATTACTGCTACTCTAAAGAATTAGCGAAAAGACTTTTCAAACTGTGAGACAGTCAATGTAGCCTGGACACTAATTCCAGGTTTTTTGATATGGGATGTGTGGAAAGAACACAACAACATGATCTTCAATGATAAATCTGGTTCAGCTCAAGGCATCATGGATCAGATCCTAAAACAACTCAAAGAAACAGTTAATGTCTTTATGAAGCATCCTCCAGGGAAACCATCGAGTCAAAGGGACACACACATCTTTGAAAAGTTGGGACTTAAGTATCATGACCCTTCTGACACCCATAAGAAAGCAAGGCTTTCTGACAACCCCCTCCCCATGGCTTCCTAAAACTCAACATAGATGGAGCCTCAAAAGGGAACCCAGGGAACATAGGTTTCGGGGGAGTCATTAGAAATGCAAAGGGCAATATCAAAATCATTTTTCACAGTCATTTGGGGAGGGCTACCAACAATATGGTTGAACTCATGGCCATGGAGCAAGGCCTAGAAATCCTGAGAGACTACAATTTACAGTATACTATCATAGAGGTAGACTCGGAATTAACAATTAACTCGGTCAAAAGAATAAGCACTGGCGCAGCACGAGACAAAGTTTCAAACCACTGGCGACTCTCGCAATCTTTTCATTGAGTTCAATCTCATCTCATAACTCTTAGAACTCTGAGCTTTGCCCATGTGCGCAAAGATGCCAACAGAGTGGCTGACAGGCTAGCCAATGAAGGGGTGATTTGCGCAAGAGAAAACAAGTGTTGTTTGTGGGAGTTTGCTCAGAATGGACAACTGAGAAAAGATTGCAACGTTCCGGCACGCGAAGATAGGGATCTTTATCATCACTCCAAGGGGAAACATCTGACATATATCTAAGTGGAAGGAAGTCAAGGGTACTTCTAACTGGCATCCCAAGTTTAGGATCTTGCAGGGGACTAGTGGGCAAAGGAGAAAAAAAATCAAACCAAAAAGTGGTTCGACGCTTCTCTTCAGAATCGGGTGGTTTTGCAGTAGTTACTAGGGTTATCGGAGGGCCGAGTGTACCCGAAGTGGTTTTACCGAAATGTCTCCATTGCCACAAAAGGAGTTACACGTGGCACTAAGAAGACCACAACGGTTTTGCTGGTGGGACCACGACAGTTTTTCTACAGTGTCCCTAGTTATCAAGCATCGGCTATACCATAAGTAGATTTTCAGATATCCCTCTGATTCCACTGACCGTGTTACACATGTCTCTAAGTTGTTTTGATTATCGCCCTCATCAGACAGGTAATCGTAGTGCTTTTATCCCGCCCGATATCCCTCTCAGCCATTGGATTTCGCGGATGCAAATCAACAACTCCGTTATGTTGTGCATGTTTCCCACCATCGGGTTGACTCATATTCACTTTTGAGGCCGCCCTTTGGCTTTGTTGGTTTTAATGTTTTGTGGGCCCTTAGCCGCATTCATAAGCATGTTGCTCAGTTCTCAAACTAAGAGTGTTTGTCAAACAGTTGACATCTTGTATACTATGTATCCTCCTTGCTGCTTAATTTGAATAGAAGGTTCGTTTCTTGCTTGAGCAAAAAAATATTATTTAGGTTTGAACTAAATATTATTTTTATATTTAGATATTCATTTCATTAAAAATTTCCGGTAGATTAATTATTTTCCTTAATTCAATATTAATAATTATATCCTAACAATTATTCATTTATATTGAAATATTATTTATTTAGTCAAATCTAACGGCCAAATTTTTTTCTCTTCATTTGTTTAACTTGATGCCAAGATCTTGTTCTTCATCTTGCACTAACGATGAACCACACTGGATGGTTCGAAACAAGTCAACAAAACTCTAATGATGTGATTTTTACTGAAAGTTTTCTTAATTTTCATAATATGGATCACAAAAGCCTAAATTCAAATATAAACCTTGTTTAATTTTAACATTTTGGTCTTTATTTCTAAATATTAGGAAACTAGTTCTCCTTCGTTGTAGGCTTTGATGATGATGTACTTGTTGAGTTGTGGGTTGTCTGGATCACTAGGATTTAGTATGAGTGATAATGAAACATACTCCAAAGAAAACACATGCACGCTTGACAAAGCCTATTATGCAATAAGAACTGACACCTCTCTACCCACTTCTTATTATTTTGTGCTTTTCCTTTTTCCAAATTATTGATCTTCTTCATCCATCGCTGAAATTGTTTGAGAAGTTTTGTGATGGGTCCTCTTACGAGTTATCTCTTGTTGATGAGGAGTATCTATAATAGGTGGTTGGGAATTGAATTACTTTTGTGACTTACCACTAGAGTACCTACTATTTAGGTTCACAATCATATTTATTTGCCAATTTTCCTTTGTCTAGTTTCATCAAATGACCATATGGAGTTGTTCCTTGTTTTACTCTTTTATTTGAAGTAGAAATATAAGGATCATAAGTCCAATATTCTCCTTGTGAGAAATTCATTTCCTTCAACATTGTTTCCACCTCCTATAAAGTTGATCTAGCATTAACAATGAATGGCCCAACCCTTTCTTTAATTCAAAAGTAGCTTGTTGTTTTTTTGTTACAAAATGGACCTAATCAAACTTCAATATTTGTCTAATGTACTCTAAGGAAAAGACTCTCATAGTCAAGAAAATTGATGGTTGATAAGGAGGAGATTCAAAACCATAAATCCTTATTTTTTATGGTGTTAGAAAAGGTACCAATCGTCAACCTTAGTGTTTGGGCTTAATTGAAGGGTGTTTTTAATTTATCAAAAAACTCTAGAGGGATTCTTCATGAATGACAAAGTATATAACTAACATGAATTTATTTATAAATTCAATAATCCAACATTTTGGGGTTGTTTCCTATCTACATAAGTCTAACTAATAACTGAAGAAAAGTTTTTAGTCTCATATTGGAGATTTAAATGTAAACTTGAAATACAAAATCAAATAGACAAGATAGGGTTGAAAACTAAAATACCTATTTGCATTAAAATGGGTTAGCGAAAATTTTATTGTATCTACTAAATATTGGTTATAATGAAATCTGATTAAGGGTTTATTCATATGACAAAGAGTAAACATGAAACCTGGGATTGTTTCATCAACTTTTTGGTCATGATCATACCATAACATTAACTTATCATAGTAATGCTTTGTTTTGAGATATTGGGAAAATATGGGTGATGTAAGGTTGTGGGTTTTCTATAACAGTAGCATCTAGAGCAAGGAATGAAAAATCAAGGTTGTTTTCTCTTCAATTGATAATTCATGATAAGAAGTAAATAAAACTTCTTTTTGTATCATTTGGGTTTCATCAATTATGGTCATTTTTAGCATTTCAATAATGGACTCATAGTTTTTTATGAAAAGAATAATGTTGTTTCGAGAAATCACATCCCTTTTGCTCCAGTCATAATTTGAGCACACCACATGAGGAATTTTGGAAAAGTGTAAGTATGTGGAACAATTAACCTAGCCAAATGTGATTCTTGGGCTTGAAAATAGTTGTGGAGGTCACTGAATGAGGATAAATATTGCTAGTGTAACGCATATAGATCATATTGGGAAAGGATAGTATCAAAAACATCGACATCTTGGTTTACCAGGCTCATTTCTTGGGGGATAAGAGGTTGAATTGTTGTATAGGTTGTGAAGCTTGATCTCTTCATTTTTCTTTTAAATAAAAAATAAAGTAAAAGCTAGGACAAATTCCCAAAAAAAGATAATTGATGACTTGGGCTAGACTAATAAATTTAATTAGCAAAAACCTCTTTTCACACAATATTTCCTCTTTTGCTCTAGTAGTCTTCACTATATTAGCTAACTCACAAATATGACAATTTACCTATCCCATTTTCCCTTTAACCTTGAATTTGTGACCTTTGGGTATGTGGTAGCTGTTGATTAGATGAAAAACAAACTAGAAAGAATTTTCCCAAAAAATTTAAGGGTCATGTCAACATACATCATAGTAATGTCACCTTCCACATCGCTTGTTGGGTCATTGATTTGTCATCATTTATAGTCATCAATTTAACCATTTTTGTCATTCATTCACCCATTGATCACCCCATTTACCATAATTTCCCAAAAAAACACCACGATACATATCTAATTCTCAAGTTGTTAATATGTATTTTGTTTATTTTTTATGAATTAATTAGGGATTATACCTTGACTTTACTAGTAATAATTTTCCAGTTCAATTTCTGTAGGCCAATTTAGTTTTGGTATCCATATCCATGATTAAGACATCAACATAGTTCTAGAATAAAATCAAGCACATGGGTTTTGTTACTTGTACCTCCAATATGGATTTATGTTGCTGAAAACTCACCCAAGTTGCACATGTGAGCCTCCAACACTTGATCAAGCTCTTAGTTGAAGATTTCCTTCAATTTCTCAGTAAAGATTTTGGGGCACAATTTCTAAGAAAATGAATCTGAATCTTCGAAATATGGGACAATTTTTTACTGCATAATGAGCATGTTGCTTCAAAATCTAGCAGGTCTCATGATAGGCCTCAAGAGACAAGGGCAAGACCAAGGGACAACAATATGAGGTGGAGGCGCATTGTCACCATAGCTCACTGCCTCCTTCTCTATAGTGGACTTTCACCACAAGGGTTGCTTCTCTATTTAGGTCACATAATAGATATTCAAATTCTATGGCTTAGAAGTGACAAGGATAGGCTAAAGAAATACACTCAACTCAAGGACAAGGCATAATCCAGAAAAGACAAGGAAAAGTGTGCCCTCCAAAAGCCTATCTAGGGCACTTGTGACCTAGGGAAAAATTACCTAGGGCTTGTGACATCAACGCTAAAATGGAAGAATTTCCCATGGAAAAGGATGGATCTTGATGCAATTAGGCTTAAACCACGTGAAGGACCCTCCCAAAGGCGAATTCCTCCTAACTAAATTTAACCCTAGCCCTAGCCTAATGGCTTGCCTTAAAGGGATGAAAATGTGAGAAAAGAGACAAAGATAAATTTCAAATGGTTTTTCTATGGTGTGATCACCTATGTGGATGGTTAGTTCTTTATCCTTGGGTTATGGAGTCTAAAGGGAGACCTACTAATGGAAAAAGCAAACTCTAGTATGGAGTAAGGGCAAGAAAAACCTTTGTCTTCAAAACCCTAGCTATAATTTTATGAGGGGATCAAATCGTTGAAGAGAGCTTAACATGAAGATTCATTCAAGGGATTGTCACGTAGTCTTTATGATAATGCATACAATGCTTTGCAAATATTTCATAAAGATATATCCAATAAAGCTAGCACATAGAAACCCTAACAACAACCATTCCATGCAATAACCATAAAAATATATTCTGCGATATACAATACTTACAAGAAATGCAAGAAACAATGCTTTATTGTCCCAAAATGATGTCTCCACAATTAGAGAGGGTCTCTAAAAGTTAAATCTTCACAATAGATCACATCTCCACAAGTATACAAGACACTTTCAGCTAGGTCGAAATCCTCTAACGAGGTTGAATTCTCTCTAAGTGATGATGAGAAATGAAAGTGAGGCGACCTCTTTTTATATGAGGTCTACATCAATGAATTTTAACTAATGAAATCGCCTAAAACAAGTTTGACATGAATTGGGCCTTCAATTACAAGCCACACATGTGAGTCATAGACTCAAGTAATACTGACATCATTCCATTTTAGGGCTCCAAATTCCATGTCATGGTTTGACGAGGTATGGAAAAATGTTATACTACCAAAACCATTAAAATTTTGAGAAATTTCCCTCAAACCCTCCTCTGGTGTCCCAAATCCATTAGGGTGTCTCCATGTCATCTCTAAGGGTCTCCAATGGTCAAAACATGGCCTCCTCTCTCTAGTGTTAGGGCTTCTTCAAGTGCAACAAGCCCTCCCTAGTCTATTAATGGAAGACCATACTCATAAGGGCTCTAAATCATGTCCTTTCCATCAGGTTGTGTCAAGGCCAGCCTAGGGGAATCGTGGGTCTAGTGATGCCATAATCAAGAATCCTCTATGTTGGGTTAAACTAGACCAATATCTTGGGTCATGAGGGTTCTCTAGGACATGTAACATATTCTCAAGTCATCAAGAGGCCTAACTCTCTTAGTGTTACATCTGTTAAGCCATACACCTCTCTAAAAAGGCTTGGGTACCTTTGGAGTGGGTTCCCTTAAATCCTAGGCTACTATGGACAACCTAACAAACCAAAATGAAATCAAGTGAAAGCAGCCATCCATCAGAGACTAAGATCATATGATCATCTAAGTGGACCAAAATTGTATGTTAGGAGCATGTTAATACTTCAAATAAGGATTATGTTTCGATATCTAACTAGACCAAATCCATAAAGGTATTTTGTACCTTGGTATAGGTGGATAATGGTCAACTCTATTAGGTGCTTTCAACCCCCAAGGGAAAGTGGAATTTCCAAGGTCAAACCCTCAATTAATAGGTGTTAGTGTAAATATATGACGATGAAGGGGAAATGACTTCATGGACAAGCGTCATGGTCAAAGGCACCAGTTGGTGGGGAGTGGACATCCTGAGTGTATGAATGTAAAGCAGGGATCCATGATGGAGTCATGAGTTACTCTACTTGGCCTAGTTTTTCCAATCGTCTAGTGCAACTTTTACTTCTTCTCGATAATGCTCTATATAACAGTGCATAGCTCAAGGGTTAGAGGCTTCTCTTTATGATGTAGAATTTTATATTACGCCTTAATATGAGATAGTTCATTGTTCATTAGGGTTAGGACATGTAAGGGTTCCTTTTGATGTAAAGGATCATCATGTGCTTTGGAATCGGGTGATGGCTAATAAGGAGGGTGGAGCTCATGTTAGGCTTTTTCCAATGAGGTAACTTATGTCATAGACATATTTTGCATTTTGATTTTCTTCTTTTTCTTTTATTGTGGCCATGATATGCTTTCCCATTCTTTTAGTTGCATCAACCTCCAGGGTAAGATTTTTCGACCCTACTCAAGGAGTGTGGACACGTGGGTGCCAAATCACAAAGAACCAATGACAAGTTTGACATGAAGAATGGATGTGGTATATGGGGCTTGTAATTTGTGATGGAAAGTGTCAGTATGGTGAGGGGATAATGAACACGCTATCTCAATCCAAGTTTTCCAAGTAGTGCCCCTCGTATGACCCTAAGGCCTCAAGGAAGGTCCCATGGTACTAGGGCTAAAGATTAACCCTCCTAGTAAGGTGAGAGAATATATTTACAGTCAATATCATCCAATCTTCTAGATCAAACCTTTACCATACTAAATGCCCAAAATACACAAGTATAAGCACCTGATTACAAAATGATCAAAATACCTTTTGAATAGTAGCCCACTTTTATCCAAGTGGAAGTGTCAGATGGGGAGAGGCATATGGTGTTAGAAATGTGTTGTCATTGATGGAAAAGGCAGCGAGGATGAAGGCAAAGGCAAAGAAAATGATGGGAGATTGTTATAATATGTTGGAAAAGGTGGTGCTCATTGATGTCAAGTCATTGATGCCAAGTATTGACAAAGGTGATGCCATTAGTTCATTGATATCACATGTGTCAATGGTGGTGTATCCAAAGCAAAGGTAATGAAATGGAAAAAGTAGAGAATACTACAAGAAGAAGAAAGACCAGCATATGTATGGCAAAGGTTTTGCAAACCTCAAATGTTTCTAAGCATATTGGTGAACAATAGTACTGGAGCTAATTGGTAAAGATGCAGAGACTTCAGAGTTATTTCTTGTATAAAATTCACCTCAAATGCAGTTGGAACCCACTCAAATGGATAAAGCTCTAAAAGAGATTTCCAGTGGTATGTGGAAGTTCAAAAATCGCCTCTTGGATTGAAATTTATTTCCAGTCAAAGGAAGGTACCCCAGAAGTCAAATATTACAGAACTAAAGCGATGGAGGGCCTTTGGAGTATGTTTAAATTTGGTGCATTATCAAACCCAATGGAGTCTTTAGCAAAGCACCCAAACCAAAGGACTGGGAAAATGCAACTCTAACCACAGTGCTGACAAGCATTTCTATTGCCCTGGAGGTGGATCATGTTAACACATCATCCCAACGGGTGTTTCCCCATAGGATTCAAAAGAGCGCACAAGGTGAACACCCGGGATGATGTTAGCATGGGTGGGGGTGGTCTAACAACAACAGTGGAAAGGCACATTTCATTTGCAGAATTTTAAAAGGGGAGGTCCATACTAAATAGCTAAACCTGGGAAGGCTAACTCAGAAGAAACAGAGATACGCACAGAAGGGGAAGACCAAGGATATTAAATGGTCGAGCAACGTGGCAAGAGCATAACAATGGAGTGGGGACCCTTTGAATTTTTATTATGAAAATTACAGTACCCTTATAAGGTTTTACAAAGGAAAATAACACAAAACACAAAGGCTCATGTCTTTTTCTCTCTCTTCTCTGAAGACAGATGGCACAATGTGATTGTTTCGTAGAGATGATGTAGATGCATAGGTGCTAAGATGATGTCATCACGTTGTCGATACGAAGGACACGTGAAAGGCACATTTGGAAATTTTGGGTGACCTAGTGGGCCAAATCTAAGTGATAAGTATCACCACTTAGATCGCACCACGTGGTGTTGATGACATGAGCATGACATCATCCCAAAGGCTTTATCTTGGAAAGTTTATAAAGTGCACAAAAGAGGATCATGTGGGCTAACTAGGCATTGGGTGCATGTGGCATTTATTAAATATAGATCAACCTAACATGCATTTGATTCGTGCGCAGGTGCACCAGATGAACCCACAGGGACATGTCATCCTAGACCAACAACCCCAGAAGGTTTGTAAAGAGTAAAAAGGAGTTACCTATGGGTTAACGAAGCGTCAGAATGAGTTGGAAACTAATAACCAAGATACGGGCCAATGGAGTAAGGTGCAGGCCATCCCCACACAACACATCATTCTGCAACATAAATCCCATATGGAAAACAAAGGCGCATAGGTAAACATGGTTTGGATGATGAGCCTGGGAGACAAATAATTACCAACATCTACAATTTCGTCAAATGATAGAAGGCACTTCAGGACACATTTTTGTAATGATTTCATGTGTATTAATCCATGGGCCTTCGCGCTAATTTCAATACAAAATCGTCATGTGCACAATTAAAAAGGCTTAGCACCTTAAGTCTGAACAAGTCAATAACTAGTCAAAAGAGCCACAGGCCCACGACTATACAATTGCCAGCAGTTAAATAAAGTGCTTGGGTTATAAAGCATGAAAGACCTAAGCGGAGTTATATTTGGCGGAGTGTATCAACAGCTTTGGATTTCGGCAGTTGTGACAAAAATAACAACAGAGTGCTAAAGCTTGATAATGAACACATGAGCTAGTTGGCAACTTAGAATGGTGAAATAGGTAGTTAAGAGGAAGATTTGGAAGTTAAGCTAAATTTGGAGCCAACCAAATTTAGAAGAACCTCTGCTAAATCTTGTAACTTACCAAAATTGAGGTAAACACCATTTTAACTCAACTCTTCTTAGGGAAACAACATAGTAGAATTTGGAGACTTAAAGAGCATATTTAAAAGAGTCAGTTGACACGAGAGAAAGACACAAATATAAGATTCATGAAACCATTCAAGAGCAAGCTAACTAAAGTCTCAATCCAAAAATATTAGTCCATATTCCTTTATAAGCATAATCAAATTTGCAGGGTGAAAATGTGAGCAATTGTGTTGGTTATGAACGAGAGTGGAAAGTTGTTGGTGAAACGAGATGCATAGTGTTGTAATGCATAAGAGGTGAACCAAAGACCAATTGTGGTGTCTGAAAGGTGTTGAGAAGGCAAAGAATGAATTGGTGATTGGTGTTTTGGTATAATGACTAATGTTGTTGGTGTGTATGCTTAGTGTTTGATCAACAATTAGTGATTACTGATGTGTTTGCCTTTTGTTCACTAATCAAAGATTGTTGAAGGTGTTTTAATGGTGGTTTTGGTGGGCAGTTGAAGAGATTAGTTTATTTATTTATGAAGGAAAGTTTCTTATTGGTTTTAGTTTGAAAATTGATGAAAGATAAATTAATAGGGCCAACAAGTGGTAGCTTGCATTCCAGGGGCAAGAGTCCCTTTCAGGAGTGGTTGATAAATGAGCAAGGGCAAGAGTCCCTTTCAGTAGTGGTTGATAAATAAGCAAGGGCAAGAGTCCCTTTCAGTAGTGGTTGATAAATGAGTAGGGGAAGCGATCCCTTTCAGCGAAAGCTGATAAACGAGCAGGGATAGAAGTTCCTTTCAGTAGCAGTTGATAAACCTAGAAGTAGTAGCTTAATGCTTGTGGGGAAATGATGTAATAGTAAGTTGAAGCCTGTATTTGTCAAAATAAATTAAAGGAAGATTGATGTCTTATATTGCACATGTGTAAGATAATGGTTATGATGTTATGTTTAACATGATTGAGTTATGGTGTTGATTACATGAGTGGATGCTAAGGTTATTGAAAAGTATAAATTGTCAAGAGTCGTATAATTTTGTCACACTACTGATTCACCCCCCCTCACAATAGTATCATGGTTTTGATTGTTTCTAATGTATGGATGATGCAAATCATAGAGATACATGGAATATCATCATGAAATAGTGGTTGGCTATCTAGCAAATTATCAAATATAGGAGAAAATTTTCCTCCTATGGGATTACCCATTTTGGTGGGTAACATCTAGCTCTAACTTGGGGACATGAGCTCACAGTAGAGTGCATGATGCATATGCTTGAACACGGATTCCATGAGAACTCCTACAATCGTTGGGCTCGTAGACCTATTACCTACACATCCAAGTCAACTTGTTTAGGAGCATGTACATTGGGTGTTAGTTATCACCTTGGTTTTATGTGATGACAATAAAATCCATACATAAAATAAAATCTATGTAAGTGTAGATTAATCTACATTGAAACAAAATAATATGAAAAAATGTAAGATTTTAGAATGCTCGCATAATATGCAATGCAACTAATTCTATGCATAAGTATATTAGTTTCTATCAAACAAAGTGAGCTAGCTCCCTCTTACCGGTGAGGGTAAGGATTCACCATCAAGCTTAGCACTGTAAAAGTATCCAACCCCTTAATTTCCATGGATCCTAATTGGCATCGGGTCATTATATATCAAAATTAGGTCACCTACTTGGTATTCTCTTTTTGGTTTTTGGATCCATTGCCTCTTGGAAATTGTTTGTTTCTTGTTGGTGTTTTTGATGCGAAGAACATTGTGAGAAGGATTGGCTTCTTTCAAATTTGGTGGCCCCTTGGGCTGATTTTGACTTGCACCCTTATGATCATTAGTAATCCTTGGCTTTTCAATGAGCATGGGGGAAGGGAAAGGCTCCATATCTTCTACATGATTAGGCATATGTGGTTTCCTATACAAGACAAATTGAATCTTGCCACAAGTAGGTATAGTGGCTTATGACAAGTCCATTTGTAATTGTCTCTCGATTGAGGCACATCGTTTTCTTAACAATAGCATTTCTATGAGCATCTGGAACATAAATGAATACAATAACCATCAACATAGATATATCTTTATTTCCTGCCAGAGGTACCTTGAAATCTTTGATAAGGCCATATACGGGTGTAGATTTTGAATAAAAGCCACATACATTTTTGAAGGGCATAGTGATGTCCATCTCTAATTGATGCATGACCTTCAAAGGCAATACAATTGAAGAGGCACCAAAATAAAGCATGCAATTATGCGGAATGAGATTGATTATCACCAGAGACAAGAATAATGCCTCGCATCCTCCATTCCTTTTATCAATATACATGTTTTGTAAAATGACTTCAAGATCATTGAGCTCTTCTTCAAACTTGAAAGCCTTTCGAAATTTCCCTCTTTGGGACCCAAGTTTAGCTATCTCCAAAATAGGAACCTATATGTTTACTTTAGCCAAAACATTTTTCAAATCAACATCCAAAGCAACATCGGAGTTTTGAGGTGTTGACTTGGGTATGTTTTCAGATTGCATGTGCAATTCGTCCCTCTTTTGGTCATAACTTGAACTTGCTTAGCATTGGTTAGCATTTCTTTTAGAGTGTTGCAATTTCTTGAACCTTAGATTGTTTTCCACAACCATGATTATCTAAACTTGATCATTTAATTCATCATCATGGACTTGATCAAGCTCTGGATGGAAGTAAGAGTAACCAAGCTCTTGATAGTGGGCATGATATTGAATTACATTATTAAAGTTATGACTTGAATTGATAACTGAAGCTCTTGAAATGGGAGTGAATGTTTCAATCTTGAGGGAACCTATGTGCTAAGTAACATTGTGCGTCAATGCAAGTCTAGGTAAGTCCCTGGAATTTCCTCAGAATGTTTAGTCTACATATCACAAAGATTCAAACTTGTGTTCGAGCAAAAGGAGCTGGATAATTTTATAAAGGAAAAACTATAAATATATAAAGGTAGAGTGTTGATATAATCTATGTGATTATTGTTAATCCTAGGATAATGATGGTGATTAGCACTAATACTATGCCACACCAAATTCTAAGAGTACCATCTTTGGAGTTGGAGTGAAGTAACAAAAGGCGTTCAATGACGAGAGCACAAGACAATAATTTTTTCATTACTTGACAAGGAGTTCCACGTTGTGCTATGGTTGCCATGAAGCTCTAGTGGGAGTTGGTATGGTTGATAGAAGGCACAAGATCATAAAATGATCTTCACCTACCACTGAGTTTTTTCATCCCACCGCGGAGGTGTAATAGTGGTTTCTTCCAAGTGTGGGTGCATTGGTGTTGTTGACAAAGGGCACAACAAAAAACCCTCTTCGTCGTTAAATGGGAAAACATAGTTTTGCATGGAGGTCTAGGAGTCGGTGGGACCCCTAACTTGAGTTGAGGTGTTAGATGCCACGTAGGTAGGGTAAGATTATGTGGTTGTTACGTAGTATTCTAGATGATGTGACGAAGCCGCTGATGTGGCACGTTGACAACATGACACAAGGCAAGCAAGAATGACATTTCGGAAGGTGAAGTGGTTGAATTTCAAGTAACACGTGGCATCGTGAGGGATTACCATGTAGAAAGGTGATGTCACCTTGATGTCATTAGGTTGATAGAAATGAAGGACGTGGAGGATAATGCTAATGTGGCACCTAGGTGACACATGTCAATTGTTGTGATGCCACCTAGCTTAGGGTGCCATGTGGTTCTTGACATGGACTTATATGTGGGTAGAAGCCACGTCATGATGGATCTCGAGCTTATGAAGGTGTTTGCAGTGCATTCCATAGGCAAGGGTGCAGGTTGGAAGATGTCCCAGAGGAGACAGAAATAGTGGGATGGAGATCATCCTCGTTAATTAGAGTGGAAATGTTTGTTGTGCTGCTGGTATTTGGGAGCAGAATGCTCTTAGAGGTTGAGGAGTGGTGCTATGGTGTGGTAGCATTGTGGCGTTATGACATGACAGGTGCCATGATGGACCTCCTATGATATGGCAGTGCCATGTGGGTACCATGTGGTAGATCCTTATGATGTGGCAGGGGTTATGGGGTCCAAAATTCAAATGGTCATAACTTTCAATCTAGAGGTCCGATTGAGGAAAAAATTATATCGCTGGAAACCTCTCGACGAGCTAAACACGATGACATTGTCTAAAGTGAGTTCCACATAATTTGGGTGATAAGGAATTTTGTAACCTCATCTTTATAATGAGACCATGGAGGTTGGGTCAATTAAAAGTAACACCTCCCATTCAACCTGGATTAGTCCAAGGGGGTGGGAGGGAGCATTATAATATAGTGTTCCATAATGATTCCACTTGGTACATTTATGAGTTTACATTTGTTGGCCTTTGGTGCTAAGGAATTAGATGGATGACATGTATTTCATTGAAACAAAAACCCCTTTTTGGTTCATTGCTATAACCTTTATTGGCTTGGATGTTCACTTCTTGATTATTTTGTTGCTTAATATGAAATCAATCTACCTTCCATTCTAGACAAAGGATTTGATCTTAGATTTGATTGATAATGACTTCTAATCTTATATCTTTAGCCTTTGTTCCCTTAACCACGTGCCAAATTATTAGTTGAGACTCCCCAAACACCTTTAGACGAGTGGGATGAAAGGATCTAACCAGGGAAATGCCTTTGAAAAGAGTATATGCTTATGTTGCATTATTATATTACTCTAAGTTTTTATGAGTATTTGTCTTCGATTATTCCTCCAAAACTAAATATAACCCCCTCATCACACTTGCCTCCTTTGTAGATTTACACTATATTAAAAATGATAAAAGTACCAAAAATTTATGTAATCCATCTTTATACTAAATATACATTCTATATTAATAAAAAAATATGAACTCACAGATTTCTATAACACTAATTTACTATAAATTAATCAATAAATATTATATTTACTATAAATTAATCAATAAACAAAAATATAAAATAGTAAAAAATAAAAATCAAATATATTTATAATATTTACATCATATTAAAATTTTAATATATAAATTTTAATATCTTTCTTTGAATATCGATACTAATATGGTCCAAACACACCCCTACTTTTGCTAAACTGAACATAATTTTAAATTTTCACTTTCAATTTGAAATGGAAAAACCTGAATTTTACCTATGTTTGATGAAAGTCTCTCAATCACAGATCTTTAATATTTCTCCTTGTACCATGGAACTATGACACTACTCCTCAGGTGTACACGATATGCTTTTCCTCATGTGCGATGTTATAGGTAGTCTTTTCCACAACATGTTTTTGGTTTGGAATGGGCATTCATGTACGCACCATGATGTTACAGGTATTCTTTTCCACAACATGTTTTTGGTTTGGAATGGGCATTCGTGTACGCACCATGTACAGATGAATTACAATTTGGGAATGTTGTCAAATGATGTTTAGTACCAGGGTTTGAGAATAATCTCCAACCTAGTAAAATGGAAAATTTCCACGGTGGTCGTGGTATAACATTAAAACACACGCTATATATACAACGATTGCGGGCATCTCATTAGATCAGATGTTTGCGTGCATGACCTGAACACAGCTGCTCAAACTGAGGTGAGGTAAGAGATTAATTGACACATGTTTTTACTGATATCCCTTTGTGTTTAAATGATATTTCTGAATTGCTGTTATAGCGAGCTAATTCATCTGTGCGAATCTACCACCAGCGCAGCAATCATCAAAAGAATGGCCAATCAGACAAATTGGTGGAATGAATTGGGCAGTAGTGCCACTACCACTGCCACTGACACTGGCTATATAAATTTAAAGTCAGAAGATGACGTTAGAGCTGAAAATGGTTCGGCTGCAGTAGTAGGAATGGGAACAACCACAAAAACATACGGAGGGAAGGAAGGAAGAGGCGCGATGTATGAGAAAGACAGAGGGTATAGCGAAGTTGGAAGTGGGCGCATGATGATGGCTGTAGCCACAAGCAGAAGTGGAGGTGGAGCACTCCTCGTTGATGGGGGATCGGGAGAAGGAGAAGCAGCAGCCGAAGCAGAAGAGATAGAGAAATTAGAAGAAAACAGGGATCATAGTGGAAAGAAGAAGAGGGCAGAGCTGTGGCAGGATGCAGAAATGGATGCACTCGTCGGCGCTTACAGGCAAATTCATTTGAAGCTCATGTCTGCTGGAAATAAAGGAAGGCACATCTTCAAATCTGCTAATGACAAGTGGACAGAAGTCAGAAACTTGTTGCTCATAGCTGGAGTTGATCGCCAGCCAAAAGAAATTGAGCGAAAATGGTCCAACTTGCTTACTGCTTTCAAGCAGATAGCTGATTGGAACAGGCAGGCAGGGCAGCCAAGCTATTGGGATTTGGACGAAGCATTGAAGAGGGAGAAAACGAAGGCAAAAGAATTACCTGCAAGCTTTCGTATGCAGATGTTTGAATCCATGGCTGAGTTCTTGGGTGACACCGGTGGCAAGAAGAGTAGGCAGAGTAATCATTCGAATGCTCCCCCCACTTTTCATCCATCAACATCTGACAATTCTGACTGTTGTGGGACTGCTGCAGCAACTTCAGGTAATCCTCTTTCTTTCCTTCTTTCTGATTGAATAGTGGCAGTGGACTTGTTTTTTGCATATTTAGATGCTTCTTTACATCGCCATCACTGAAACTCTAAGCATCGTTATAGGTGAAGAAAATCCTATGCAGTCGTAGTAAGCATACTTGAAATGTTAGAATACCCTCGAGCTAAAACAGTTGATGGGACCTAAATTGCCTAGTTTCTATTCAATGTTGGCTTGATAGTGTGTGAAACCTCTAGAACAATATGAAGGCTACTATGTTAGGTTGCTATCTCAATTTTTTATTGTGTTAAAGTTAATATCGGAAATCCGAGATCAGGTTTAATTCTCAAATCATGACATGAGTGGTGCTTCCTGCTGGTGGTTTTTGGCGATTCTCTTTTGGGCATGGATGTTCCTCTACAATATTACCATTCTCCGCGAATGGCCATGCCTGTGGAAGTCAATCTCTGTAATCATTTTTGGATATTTTCCTACTCTGGCTTCGCAATGACCTTAAAATTAAATTACTATTAATCTTTTTAAAGGGGCTTGTCATCAACCTAAGGGATTCACCAAATTAAAACCCTTGATAGGGGTTCCCACCTTTATTGGATAATCCTCCAATTAGTGGTATTGGCGACTGTGTAATGTCCTCTACGATTTGAAGATGAATGAAAGACTAAATAGCCTATCAATCCTCATAGTAGGTTATAATCCTCGATAAAGGGAAAACCCCAAAATACCCAATGTCCGGGCGAGTTTTGGGGCAGTTGGGCGAAGAAATCCAAAATTAGAGTTTGGAGTAAAATATACTCAATTAATTATTCAAGGAGAAGAGAGTCCTCTAGAAAATCTATGAATACAAAAAGGCTGAATTCATTTTGCATCATCATGGTGGATTATCTCATTTGTCTTTTGAGCATTAGCTGTGAGGGTTTTTAAGACCCCTTCTGGTCAATTTTGGTGGTGAAAGATTCCACCCTAGTTGACACAACTCCTTTTTTTCTCTTCAATCTGTTCTGGCACAGGAGAGTTTTCTGGAGGACAGCGAAGTTCTTGTTGTTTTGGATATTTGGTATTAACACAGGAATTATACTTCTAAAAGGGAAACAAGCTCTGTCTATCCCCTCGCTCTGGCACAGAACGCCCTTTTAAAAGGCAGCGAAATTACCTTGGGCTATTTCTGTTCTTGCCTTCGGATCCCTTCTAATTTGGCAGCAAAGTATCGTGCAAGGTCTGTAATTATTCTGAGGCAGGTTAGAGATTTTTTGGAAGGGTGATTCTCTGGAAGACCAGCGAAGGAACAATTTGAAGTCTGAGGAGCCATCCAAATTGGAGAGAACATATTTTAGTACTCTGTGGGATCCGGCATCACTCTGTATTAAATGCGAGGTCAAAGAAGGTTTCGTCTGAGGTGAAGATTCTTACATAGGTCGGTACCCTTCCGTGAAAGGAACATCCCCTTGTGCACAAGCGAAGCATCTCGGTGGTTAAAACCTGAAGCTTGCATCCTGTCAACATAGCCAAATCTCAGAGAGTTGAACGGTTTGAAGGTTTCGGGTCATCAGATCAGAAGTAGATATTATTTTCTGTTGGACATTGATATATTGTATGAACTATAGTAGTTGGGTATTGATTTATAAAACTGTTGAACTGACCAGTCTCTGTTCAAACACGGATATTCTTGATTATAATTTGTGGGGATTGGGTTCGGACTGTCTAATCATGAGCTGTTGAATTACATAGTGGGAAGTCGTATAACACTGTTGTCTCACTAATGCAATTGCAATTGTATTGGATGGACTGTAGAATTATATTGTGAGCAATAATTGCAGTATTGATTATTACAATTTATATATTGTCGTTATCTGGTGGCATACTGTACGTGAATTTTATTTGAAAACCCTAGGGTAAACTAGGGCTAAAATTTCACTAGCACACTACATGCTGGATTCATTTATTTTATTATGTATTTGAAAAACTATTAGGTTTTTGTATTTTCAAATGTTAAAGTTCAAGTATGGAAAACGAAATCTAAAGTTAAAGAGATGGCATTGAAATGTTGGAAATAACTTGAAGAGCATCAGATAAGGGAGTAAGCATGTACAGTAAAATCTAAATCATTCTTTTAACCAGAACAGAAAATCGTTTGTATTAAAAATCTGCACTGTGAGGTCCAACATTACATCAGATGGACAAATTTTGGGAATATCAGGCTGATAATATCTACTGGTTCCTCAAACCTTCCAACATAAGACTAATGCAGATGCCACCTATTCTAACATCATTATACTGATAAACCCACCAGGACAAACATAATAACCAGCAAAATTTACACACCATAACAACTAGAGCTGATGAAGGGGATCCTCCTTGAGCTGAGGTACATATTCCAAAAAGAGGGCAGCGTGATTTAAATCTGTAAGTAAAACTTGTACATTAAAGACAGAGTTACTAGAAACCATGGAAAGCTGAGCAGCATGTTCCTTGCCTTGCTGAAGCTCTTCAATTTGACATTGAAGGCTTTCAATTTCCTCTTCTATTTGCCCAAGGTATGTCCTCTATTCCACCATAATTTCCATGGTTTCCGTGAGACTAGAAGCCAATTGGTTATACCTGAGTTGAAGTTGGAGCACATGTTCCTAAAAGCTTAGGATCTTTTGATCTCTTTGAAACATTATCCCTGCGATACACAATATACCCAAATGATCTCGATAGTAGGAGAGCAGACCAATATATAAACCATGAATTGCAGCAGAGGCGGACAGCCATCATGAGACAACATTTCCAGCCTTGGAATACTGATTCCAACCACCCTCTGTGCCCTTGTTCTGTATTCCCCTGAAGAAAATGAAGTTTTGATGGCCGAGGAGAAAATCAAGCCACCCAAGGATCAAAATGGAAACTTGCCAGCCCAACAGTGAACCTGATCATTAATCAAAATTCGTACCTTCCACCACTCTATCCGTAGCATAGCAGCCAATATCCCATTCACCTTTTTGTGCTTCAACTCCCGTAGTGTAAAACCTTACCATATGGCCAACAATCCAACTCAGAACACCAATAAATTCCACACTATCCACCTCCATGATCACCTGCCTGTACTTGTCAACTTCCTACAGGGTTCGAGGGACCTGCAAACCACTAACCACCTCCGACGGCTGAGGCAGGGAACAAAATTGCCCTTGCATCAGACAGAATGCATCATGCCACTCCCAGCTTTCATCAAGCCAGGGAAATGGAGGCTCAAGAGGAGTGCACGCTCCATCGCTGTCCTCTCCAAAAAATGATGAGCCCATCAGTTCCCACAGATCACATACGGAGCTTAACTGTACTCACGCAATCATGGTGTGGCCGACCTTCTCTATACACTTGAATTGATGCAGCCAGCCACATGGTCTCTCAAATGAGAGCACAAATGTGTAATGCTCATTCTCCTTATAAGCATAAAATTCAATTACTAAGGGATTGTATTAAAATCCACCCATTCATTAATATGAAGGGTGCTTGGTTCCAAAGTGGTGCCCCTGTTAGCGAGGATATTGGCTTCTTGGTTATCATGGGGAAGAACATGAAACAGTGTGTGTGAGGATAACCTGTTTAATATAGTGTAAATGCTTTTGAAAATATATTTTAGCATCAGATCCACTATACAGGAACTCGGATGGAGATGATGAATTAAGGTGTTGGAGTCTCCCACAACAGTTAGATTGTTTAGATTGAGAGCAGAGGTTTGAAGCGGCCCATGATAAAGATCATAAACTTCAGCCTCGTTATTAGAAGCTTCACCAATGTTCCAGGAAAAGGTTTCTTCCACTTGTCCTCCAGGGTGAATGATCACTCTCCTTCCCGACTCCTGCCACCCCTGGATTATTCTTGGAAGCACCGTCAAAACATAAAACTGATTCTTTCTGAGTGGGAAGTCATTGCTTGTATTCTTTAGAAGACATATGCAGCTGCCAACTTACCGAATTTGATATATTCTGAGAGGGAAGGATCTATAGGTTAAGCTTTGACCATAACTTTTCTTCCAATGCATCCATCTGCTGAAAAGAGGAAAGTTTTAAAGATTAAAATTGAAATTGTCAATCAACAAAGACACTGCTCGCCCAGGGACTTCCATAGAGTCTGACACCTCTTCTCTTGGAAGATAGCATTATTTTTGGCCAGCCATATTTTCCAACGGATGAACTTTGATAGGGCCAATCATATTCTTTTTAAGACCGGTTTTCCCACAAATGTTCCTACATAGCATTTATGCCAGGCTTCAAGAAATTTTGAGATGCAGTTTGGCCATTCTTGAAAGGAAGACATGTGGGTGGGCTTTGATCCACTTATGTGTGCAGTGGTCATGAAACCAAACAAAATCTAAATCATGAGCAGATTCAAAAGAACAAATTTCAGACAAGAAGATTGCTGTATAGTATAAATTGCTAAATTCAAACTCAACTCTATTTCCAGATTAACTTTCAAATGTGTTAGTTTTCCTGCAAATCTAGTGCCGGGCACTTAATTCCTAGCAGATTACGGATCTTTTGGTTAATTACACAGCTAGGTTCCTAACATTAATTAGTGGAAGCAAAACAGAACCAATCTCATAAAAATTTGACACAACAGATTCTGCCTAATCAAATCAGTTCATCATTGAATTCTTTAGAAGCTACTTGGGCTCCCATTCTCACATAATGGCCCAACCGAGGAAATACATACAACTGCAACAACTGGATTTGATCCAGCTGATCAAGCCCTCCTTGGCTGATTTGGATTGCCTTGCTGCTCTCTTTCTTGGATCCAACACACTCACTGAGATGCCTCTCTCTATCTTGTGTTGTTGTATGGTGTGTCTTCCCCTTCTCCTTAGCCTTGCTTTTATAACTTTTCAAGATTGTCGATCGAGATTAGTTCTCGCCTCATTTGAGATCAAGGGATGAGATTGAAACATAATCACTATATTTATTAATTTACTTTTCCTAAGTTTACTTTAGCTCAATTAGCCAACATAATAATTATGTGCTTTTCCTAAGTCTAACTATGGCCAAGTTACATTAGCAACTTGCTCTCGTTGCTCACACGAGAGCAAGTGTCTAAGGAGATCTTTGGGTGACTTCTGCATGCCTAGACTCTTAAGCCTGTGTAGGTAACTGCCCGAGCTACAAACATCAATGAGATGTTAATGAGCAGGCTATGTTGCAGGAAACGTGGTATGGAGGTCCGTTTCCATACGGAAATGGGTACGAAACGCGTTTGGTACAACCGTGAAACGCGTTTCCGGCCGTACTGCCACGTTTCCCAAAACGGAAACGTGGCCAGTACGGCCGGAAACACGTTTCAGGGCCGTACGACCGACGTTTCCTCCTTAACTTGTGTTTTTTATTTTTATTTTTTAATTTACTTTTAGGGTATGTTAGTGACTTCTTGTTGCTTCTAGATGCGTGTCTAAAGCTATAAAAGTGAATTTTTGCCCTAGTGTTGATATGCAGTTCATCAGGAAGTTTGAGGGATATGCAGTGCATGGTAATGTTAAATTCTTAAAGTAAAAGTGATATTCATCACTTTTACTTAAATTTTTAACATTACCATGAAATGACTCAGGATGTTTGAGAGTGGTTTCGCCCTCATTGGATTTGATATGGAGAAAGTAGAATTTTAGACCTCACTCAAAATCCAGCAGACTTATTTGTTTTTCAGGATTTCAGGATTGGAGGGATTGCAATGTTTCCATTGGATTTTATTATGTACTAGGGTATGGAACTTGTATTTAATCAAGAGAACCAAGCCCTCTATGCAGAGGAAACTCCCAATAATCAAGATCATGTAGGGTACTAGGGTATGAAACATGTATTTAATCAAGAGCACTAAGGTCGTTCGACTATGTAGGAGGAGACTCCCAATACAACCATGGTCCTTCTAAAGAATGGGATGTGGATGTAGAAAATCCTTATTTGGATCTCTCTCTTGCAGCCTTATAGTCTTTATTGTACTTGCAGCCTCATATATTAATATAAATAAAGGCTGATTTTGAGATTTGGATATATAATAAAGGTTGCTTTTGGATATTCCAATATTTTTATTTTCATTATGTGATCATTCATGAGTAAATGTGATGTAAATTAAATCTTAATGTTTAAGTGTAATAAATTATAATGTATCATTTATGCTTTATGATTGCACACGCACACACGCATATATATATCTTTAAATATATATATTCGCGTTTCCCCATTTCCAAAATTTGGGGAGGTCGCATTTCATATCGCTTCCCGTTTCGGAAACTCGTACCCGTTTCCCCGTTTCGTGCAACCTTTCACTAGGCGTAGGTTGGAAAATACCTACGGAGAGGGGGGCTGTGTTCCGGTAGTGGACGCAGAACAGAAGGAGCATGTGGTGGACGCAGAGCAGAAGGATCTGATGGCAGACGAGGACGGGAAGAGATTTGCAGATATGCTCCTCAAATCAGTGCAGGATTTGTCAAGGCAGATTGAGGTGATGGGGCAGAGATTCACGACAGTAGAGGCTAGACAGCGTGAGAGCCCACGGGTTTTTCAAATTGGTGAGGGATCAGATGCATCCCATCATTTGCCAGAGCAGCATGATACTGCGCAGTAGGTGGCCTCGCATGCCCCTACACGCTCTACCATGCCCACCTTCTTAGGAGCAGACACAGGGGCCGGAGCCCAGCAGGAGACAGAGCCCGATCATATGGGCGATTATTTTGCAAAGTACCAGGCCTATGGGCAGGAGTTCAGGGATGCTCTTTCATTCAGAGACTTTGTTCAGCTCGAGCGGGATAGTAGACCCCGCGACCATCACAGAGGGTACTGACATTACCATGATGGTAACACCCACCGTGGAGCGAGTAGATTCCACTTGCCTATGTTTGATGGTTCATCAAATAATTCGGCAAAGTCTTGGGTCAAGAAGTTGGATATTTATTTCCAGCTTAACCAGATGTCGGAGACAGAGGCCATCAAGGTGGCAACGTTGCATTTGGATGGTGAGGCTCAGGATTGGTGGTTTCATGGGATGGTTACACTCGGACACTCCACAGTGACGACATATGCCAAGTTCACCACGAGATTGATGGAGCGATTTGATCGGAGGGATCCAGAGCAGCATTTTGTTGAGCTAACGAGGCTCAAACAGACAGGGAGCCTAGAGACCTACATTGCAGATTTCTTGAGGGTCTCAGTGATGGTGCCAGATCTATCCACAGCACGGAGGATCTATATGTATGTTGAGGGGTTAGCAGAGGCACTTCCGGGTTTAGTCCGATCCACTAGACCAGCCACACTCCAGAACGCCATTAGCAGGAGTCGGAACTTACAAGATGTCTTACCAAGGACCCGAACACCTTACCCCCAGAGACAGACTTTCCAGTCTAAGGGGAAGGATGTGAGGATTCCACCTCCAAAGGGGAATCCAGGACGAGCCCAGATTGACGATGATGCCAGGAGGGAGCTAAAGAAGAAGCGGTTGGACCTGTTAGGAGCTGTGGGCACCAGGTCATAGATGTGCTACTGGCAAAGCACATTTTATTGAGGTCTTCTCCGAGAGCAGTGGGGAAGAGGATGATGAGGATGATGGGGAGGCAGGAGATAATCATGCCATGCAGGGACCTTTGCCACCTCCACTGCCAGCAGCGGTGGTGCATCTTTTGCACCTACCGAAGGGGCCCTTGCAGCATTGCGAGGAGTTCCCAAGTATCTGACGCTACGTGTACGAGGGACAGTACGTGACCAGCGAGTATTAGTTTTGGTTGACAGTGGGGCAACCCACAACTTCATCGATGCACAAATGGTTGAGCGCAGAGGTATATAGACAGAGAGCTTCGATGGGTTTTCAGTTTTGGTCCCAGGAGATCAAACCATGATGTGTGCTCGTTATGTTCCAGAGCTATCAGTGACGATGGGCACCTACACATTGACTGACCACTTTTTCGTGGTCGATATTCCGGACACTAACATGATACTGGGTGTTCAGTGGCTCATCACGCTAGGGAAGGTCACAACAGATTGGAAGACCCTAGAGATGGAGTGGGATGATGAGAAGACAAGGAGGCATGAGAAGATACGGGCGCCTCAGACTGTTTCGGCTCATCGGATGGAGGCAGTCTTCCGGAAGGGAGATGTAGAGTGGGCAGTAGAGTTGTGTGTATCAGAGGCAAGGACTACAGGGCGGATGGTGCATCCAAAGATACAGTCCATCCTTGACCGGTATGCCATAGTGTTTGGGGAGATTCCGCCAGGACAGCCACCGAACCGGGGGTTTGAGCACACCATTGAGCTTGAGCAGGGTATTCATGTAGTGATTACTACCCCCTATAGGCATCCCAAGACCTATCGGGATGAGATTAAGCGAGCCATTCAGGAGTTGCTGGCTCTTGGGCACATTCAGCCGAGCACGAGTCCTTTTGCTTCTTCCGTGGTGTTGGTGAAGAAGAAGGACGGCACATTGAGGATGTGCATTGATTACAGGGCCCTGAACAAGAAGACATTGAAGAACAGGTACCCCATACCCAGGATCGACGAGTTGATGGACGAGTTGAGAGGAGCACGGTTCTTCTCAAAGATTGATTTGAGATCTGGGTACCATCAGATTCGCATGAGGGAGCAGGACATTCCCAAGACTGCCTTCAGGTGTCACTATAGGCACTTTGAGTTCTTGGTGATGACCTTTGGGCTAACCAACGCCCTCGCCACATTTCAGTCCTGCATGAATCACATCTTCCGCAGTCGCCTGAGGAAGTTTGTGTTGGTATTCTTTGATGACATTCTCATTTACAGCAGGACTTGGGAGGAGCATCTCCAGCACATTGAGACAGTGTTGCGTATCTTGCAGGAGGAGCAGTTCTATGCCAAACTCTCCAAGTGTGAGTTTGGGTTGACAAAGATGTTGTATTTGGGGCACATCATAAGGGTGGACGGAGTGAGAGTCCACGAGGAGAAGATCAGGGCCATTAGAGAGTGGCCGGAGCCGAGGAAAGTGACAGAACTACGAGGGTTCATTGGCATTTGTACTTACTACCAGAAGTTCGTCAAGAGTTTCTCACAGCTTGTTGCACCCCTAACAAATTTGACGAGGAAGGGGGCTTTCAGTTGGCCGGATACAGCACAGCGAGCCTTTGACAAGCTCAAGGAGGTTATGAGCAGTTGCCTAGTGCTTGCATTGCCAGATTTCATGCAGCCATTTGTTTTGGAGTGTGACGCGTCAAGAGAGGGTATCGGCGCAGTATTGATGTAGGGAGGTCACCCTATAGCCTATGAGAGTCGGAAGCTCCTTCCACACAAGAGGTTGTATTCTATATACGACAAGGAGATGCTGGCCATCATGCATGCATTGGCCAAGTTCCGACAGTATTTAGTGGGTAACAGGTTTAGGGTGAGGACTGATCACAACAGCCTCAGATTCTTTTTGGAGCAGAAGCAGCTACAGGAGAGGCAGCAGAAGTGGATCAGCAAGATCCAAGCATATGACTTTGACATTGAGTGTGTCAAGGGTAAGAACAACGTGGTAGCAGATGCTCTTTCACGTAGACCAGCCACGTTGTCTCTTATGAGCTTGGACACAGACTAGAGGGCTCGACTCTTAGTAGAGTACTCCAAGGACAGGTTTGCATGTGAGGTTTTGGATGGGCAAGTGGCGGATGATAGGTACACGGTGGTCGATGAGATCATCTACTACAGGGATCGGATCTTCTTGACTAAGGGATCTTAGCTCAAGAAGAAGATACTCCAGGCATCACATGATTCACCATTGGCTGGCAATTAGGGGTTTACCAAAACCTACAGGGCCATCAAAGAGAGGTTCTCATGGAAGGGCCTCAAGGAGGACATACTCCAACATATCCGGGAGTGCGACATTTGCCAGAGGAACAAGGGGGAGATGAGCCATCCCGCGGGTTTATTGCAGCCTCTTCCCATTCCAGAGGGAAAATGGGAGAGTATTTCGATGGACTTCATCACAGGGTTGCCCATGATACAAGGCAAGGATTGTATCTTTGTCATGGTTGACCGGCTGACGAAGTACGCACATTTATTTGCCATATCCACACACTACACGGCAGCATAGGTGGCCGAGTTGTTCTTTAGAGAGGTCTTCAGGCTACATGGTCTTCCTAAGACCATTGTCAGTGACAGGGACAACTGTTTCATGGACGGGTTTTGGCAGGAGCTTTTCCGGTTGGTGGGGACAGAGTTGACACCGAGTACCAGTTATCACCCACGGACGGATGGGCAGACAGAGATAGTTAACAAGTGGTTGGAGGGCTACTTGCGTAACTATGTCAGTGGGCAGCAGCGAGCATGGCTGAAGTAGCTGCATCAGGGGGAGTACTGCTACAACACTACACATCACATGTCCATTGGTATGTCACCATTCTATGCCTTATATGGGTATCATCCTTTATCTTTTGCCGACGTGATGTTTGGTGATAGCAAGGCTCCTAAAGCCAAGATTTGGATCCAAGAGAGTCAGGATATCCTCCGAACTCTCAAGGATAACATGGCTACAACATAGAGCCAGCAAAAGTTGTATGCCAACAAGGGTCGGGGGGAGAGACAGTTTGAGGTAGGGGACAAAGTCTACCTACGATTACAGCCATACCGACAGTCGACACTGAAGCCGAAGGGGGCTGAGAAGCTCAAGCCCCACTATTATGGGCCATACAGGGTGATACGCAAGATTGGACAGGTTGCATATGAGTTGGAGCTACCCCAAGGCAGCAAGATTCATAATGTTTTTCATGTATCATGCCTGAAAAAGGCATTTCTGGCAACAGGTGACAGTGACAGATGAGCTACACCCCTCGATGATGACAGGCATTTGGTGTTGCAGTCGGAGGCTATTATTGACACCAGGGAGAGGCAGTTGCTAGAGAAAGAACGGTCCGGGAATTCTTGGTGAGGTGGAAGAATTTGCCAGATGAGGATGCCACTTGGGAGAGTGAGAAAATCTTGCAGCAACCATCACTTCAATTGCTTGAGGGCAAGCAACATTTTGTCGGGGGAGACTGTAATATTCCTAATTAGCCATGACTAATTGGAGTATTTGATTTTGCTCAATTTTTGCTTTCTATAAATATTTATAAATAAAAAAGTGAGAAAAGGGGACATAACTCACTTCTAGAATAAAAGTCACTTCCTAGTAGCGCAACGTTGTGACTTAAAGGGAAGCCAAGGGGGCCAAAGGGGGATGCAGAGATGGAGCCCACACAAACACTTGGAGGGACTGCGCAGAAGGAAAGAAACACGTGGCAAGAGGGGAATCACGTTGGAGAAGGTGAGCCTTGGGATTGAGAGAGGCAAAGGCTATAAAGAGAGAGAAGCCCCCTCATTTTGATCATTCAGTTATCTGCATTTGAGCTAGTCACTTCAACTTAGAGCACGCTGGCTGTTTAGCTAGTCTGCAGCACTGTTTAGTGCATTGAGTGTCTCCATTCGGAGATCTCACCCTTAGCCTCGGGGGACTTTGAGTGCCTACTCAGGCAAGGTATTTCCATCAGTGTTTTTGGCAGTAGTTCCATCAGCATTTCTGGCAGGAGGATTGAGCATCTTGGAGGATTGTGCAGCACTGGGAGGGATGACACAGTTCTTTCTGGCAGGAGTTCAGGCTTGAGGGTTTACAGAGGGATTTGTGCTGGGAGATTCAGCAGGGGATTAGCCCTTGCATATTGGAGGGATTTGGCAGAGATTTCAGGCAGATTTGTAGAGGGTTTCATCTAGTGGCAGTGTAGAGCCTTGAGAGACTGCGCAGAACCCCAAGGGAGTGATTTTCGGAGGTCGGCCATTCCAGGAAAGCTTTCTGGGTTTTTCTTGGTTTCTTGAGTAGAGTCTGATTCCAGAGTTTCAGCCTTTTCTGAGGAGAGGAAATTTCAGGAAAGCTTTCTGGGTTTTTCTGGGTTTCTTGAGTAGAGTCTGATTCCAGAGTTTCACCCTTTTCTCAGGAGGGGAACAACCCCAAATCCTCATTCGATTTCCACCACCAGCAGCTGGGACGCAAATCAGTGTGAGGCCATTCCTTTGCTATTTTGAGTGTATTTCTTCACTTGCCTAGTGCAAGTTGAGGTGCCATCTTCCCGATCACCTCCTGTACTCATTTTTCTACTCAGTATAATAAAATGGCTTAGCATTTCTCGCTGCATTTCTTGAGTATCTATTTATATTTCATATATACATTATTGTTGTTGCACTATTGTTATTATATTTCTGTGATTTTCTCGGCTACTATACCACTTGGATGTTTCCCTGGTTGAGATTTTGCTGGGGTTTAAGGAATATTCCGGGTTAGGGATATTACATCATACCCTTCTTGCAACTCACCTATAGTACTTACCAAGTTAAAGGAGTAGAGGGGAAGAGATCACCCTAGAGTAGGCATTAATTAAAATTAACCAAGAACACATTTGGCACACAAGCACCACAACATATTTTGGAAAGTCTCTCATTTGCATGCATTTGAAACTTAGCACCCTATCGAATATTAATCTTTCTCAAGTGCATTTACATCTTTTACTTGCAAGCACTTTGAATTTATTCTTGTACTTATTTATGCTCATCAAGTTTAAACTTTACATCATTTGTTGTATTTGAGCAATATTTCATTTATTGAGAAAAAAGTAATTTTTATTTACAGGCTTTCCAATTTATTTAAGTGCTTTCCCTTTCAAGATTGTATCATCCTTTTCGTGGTTTTGTTTTGATTTACTAACGTGTGTTTTGCAACTTCCATTCTACTTTATATTGTTGTAGTTTGAAAATATCATCTATTTTTTGCAAGTACTTCATTGATTCGAGCACATATTTTGTTCCTTGCAAGTCTCTATTTTGGCACTGGTTTACTCAGATCTTCCTTGCAAGATATCTATATTATTGGATCATATTTATGTTAATGCTCATGTTTACTTATATTTGTTAAATTGTTCATTTCATTTGCTTCAAGTTACATATCTCAATTTGTTGAATGGTTGATGTTCTAACTCATTTACTGATTGTCTCCTAGACTTGTTAGTTTAACAAGCTTCCTTTAGAAACCATCCTTAGGGTCCACCCCCCCTTGGCTTTAGCTAGGAGAGAGCCTAGACAGAGAGAGTTGGGACTAGGTGACAACCCCTTCTCTGAGCTTTTCCACCAAGGCCACACCTAGTGGGATTGAGGATTTTTCCCACATTAACTTAGGTGTGTAAGCAAGGCGGCAACAAGCACATCTAGTCAAGAAACTGAGACTGAAAACTTCGGAGCCCTGACCATCCTAGCCCATATCTATCGGGATGGGTCAACAAGGAGGCAGAGATAAAGGTAAACAAAATGTGTCGAATCAAATTTCTTATTGGTCCTAATTTTATTGATGAAGTAGAGTTGGATGTAGTTCCACTTGATGTATGAGGAGTTGTATTTGGGAGTCCCTATATGCATTTGTGGGATGCAATCTTCATGCGTAGAGCCAACCAACACTACCTCATCAAGGATGAAAAATTGAACATCATCAATGTGAACAAGGGCAAGCAAAAAATCTCATTAATAAGTGCCAAACGGGTCAAAAAATTAATCAGTTCTAACAAGTATGTTTTGATATCTTTAAGAGAAAATCAAAATGTAGAATAATCCATGAGAGCTAAGTCATCCACGGAGGTTGTTATTTTTTGTAGCATCGGATGGTGTTCTAGTCTCGAGACTTCGTGGAGAGGCTAAAACACAGGAGTTGTCCAAACCCATAAATTGTTTCTAGAAATTCCACCTAGAGATAGCTCAATTAAATTAATTGACCATCATTTAAATTTTTCCTAAGTCTAACTTAGGAAAATTGGTTAATTAATAGTAATTAATTGAGAAAGGTGAGAATTCTCTAGAAACTTACATAGATCAACTTGGAGATGATCTCAGCCATCGATTAAGTTTTAATATTGGTCGTTTGAGTCCCAACTAGAGATTATAAGAAGAGGTTAATGGGTATATGGAGGTCACACCAACTACAAATACTCAGTGATCTAGGTAGATCGATTTTCCAATAGCAGAGTGATTCAGCAAGAGGATTCGAGCCAGAGATTGTGTAGCAGGTGGCAGAGGAGAAAGGCAGTATTTCAGTGGAGGGTTCCGGTGCTAGAAAAGTTAGATTGAGGGAGTGCAAGTTTGCCCAGAGGGACTACGCAAGGACTACACAGGCAGCAACAACAAAGCAGTTCGATCTAGCTAGAGGAACAGTTGATTTAGTAGCTAGTGGCAGGGCTTTTGATTAGGAGATCCATTGAATTAGTTCCAGAGCTAGAGAGAAGCAAAGTTGCAAATTTCAGAAGTTTTTGGAGGCAGCAACAACAAATCCTGCGCAAACACTGTGCAGAGGCTAACGCAGAAGGAAGTGTGAATCGCTGAGTGTTGAAGAAAGTGTAACTAGGTTTGGTCTTCATAATGATATGGTCTTTGTAAATGATGAAATAAAAGAAATAAAATTATTTTTTGTATGCCTTGCTGCATGGGTTTCTTAAGCAAGAGATTTATTTATTAGTGGCTCCCATTGAGAGCCTTAGGATTTATTATTGAGTCAAAAAGTCAATGTCATGTATGAAGAGCTCTTCTTGAGCATATGTAAAATATATATGAGTCAACCTAGTGTCTAGAAAATCCCTTCAAAAAGACAAAGCACAATCCTCTTAATGTCGGCCTGCAAAAGGAATTAAATGAATAAAAAAGAGTCCTATCAGCTCAAATAAGGTGACACATCTCTTCGTTGGTTCATGTCGGCTAAATATGGAAGACAAACCACTATATATACCCAGCTAGGGTCTGCACAAAAGGGAAGGTTCAAGATCTCGGCATACCTCTCAAATCTCGGTGGTAATTATAGTGAGATCTTCGCATATGTCCCTGCAAATTCGGATGGCAAAACAGTAAGTCATTTCGGATGAGTACAACAGAGAAAGCGTGAGATTTTTGGATGGGTACAAGCCTGAGATCTTCGCATATACACCTCTAAAATTTCGGATGGCAAAAACAATGAGACATTTTCGGATGGGTACCACAGAGGTACAACCTTGGCATAGTTGTGACGAGGATGATCTCGGTGCAGGGAGAGAACAGTATGTGTTGGCATACCTCCAGATGCAATCAAGAACTCAAGGTGTAGTCATGATCTCAGCATAGTTATGATCTCGATCTTGAAGGAGACATAGTTGCAAGGTGAAGATCTCAGTGAAGGAGCAGCAATGGTGCAGCGACAATGATCTTGTTGTTATGATGAAGACCTCGGTGAAGGTGCAGCAATGGTGTTGCAGCAGTAATGAAGATTTCAGTGGTGCAGTAGTGATGGCCTCAGTGGTGCAGCAATGTTGATGATCTCAGCAGTGACAAAGAAGAGTATTGGTGTCATGGTCTTGGAGTGGCTAAATAGGTCAAGGGTCATGGTCTTGGTATTCGTCAATTGGAATCTCTATAAGAAGAATTTTGTGTGGGTTTTCCTCTCAAAGAGTGAGAGGTTTTGGCCCTGGCAGAAAGCCAACATCTTGTGTTCTTGTGTCTTTTGTTTTGATAATTATTTGATGAAATGAGAAGACACGCACTAATAGTAATAATAACAACCAAAGATTATGCTAATAAGAAAAGTTAAAAATACTTCACAAATAATTATCATTGACAAGAAGAATCATATTAACTTGAATGCCCTAGATTCTTCAACACTGAGAGCCAGCTTTGGGAGCTGAAGCCTGAGATCAATTGTGAGGTGAGGAAAAATCCTCACAAGAATTTTGCCAGTGATTCTCTCAGATTGGATTGCCAGTTTGGCATCCAAATTATTGTACTCAAATTTACTATTGCATAATAATAAAACCCTCATCTGTTGCACAACTTTTCCCACGTTGGATTTTTCCAGGGACAATTGTCCAAAAATAACAGTGTCAATTTGTGTGTGTGGTTACTCTAAATTTCTCAGTTCCACATATTTTATTTCCGCAACGTAATTTTTATCTGTGAAGAATCGCAATGTGAATTATTCGTTGTTTGTTGTAGCAAATGAACTGCTTAATAATTAACCAGTTAGAAGAATAACTGCCATTTGCTACATTTCAAGGAATTTTCACAGAGGCATGCACTAAGGACCAAAAACAACAATTAGAAGAGTTGTCACGAGCATACATGGATATGTTTCAGGAGCCTAAAGGGCTACCACCCAAGAGGGAACTAGAGCACGAGATCCAATTGTTTCCAAACTCTCCATTACCAAACATTGGGCAATGGGCTATGTTACCCACCACCAGCGGGCGACCCCATAGGAGAAATTTTCTCCTAGATTTGTCCTCAGTCGACAACCAATAGCCCCTTGACAGCCACCAGTGTAGCCAATGTTGTGCCATATGTCTCCACTCCTTGAACCAGTCATATGTCCCCTCACCCATATGTCGAAATCGTATATTGAAGATGAGTCATCTAATCCTAAAGATATGATTTTTCATTATGTAATTGGGTGCTTATGCTTGTTTTTCTTGGGCACACTTGGGTATGGATTTTCAAGTGACTTGGAAGGAGGAAGGCTTTCGATTGTAGATATGTTCCCTTACCTTAATTGGGGGATTAATATTCAACCCTAGTCCCATGGGATCTCCCCTACAAGCTTATAGCTTTAGGATGGGCACTGCTTGGGAAACCTCGATTTTGGTAGCGTGGTCCTATTTTCCCGTTCCACATTTTTCACTCCCCTCTGCACATTACATGCCCTATTTCATCACTTTTACCCTTTAGGTCCACATCACCACTGGGTCCACAAGGCTCTGGTATACCCCCTGCCTTTGTCCACATGTCTGGGTTGGGCCTAGAACGTTGCCCTAGAGGTTGATGCAGCTAAAAAAAAGAGATAAAAGTATAAATGGCCACATACAAAAGGAAATAATACCACAAAATGCAAAAGATGGTCGAGACAATAAAATTTAGCACATGGGCAAAAGCCAAACATGAGCTCTACTCCCTATCATTATGGCCATCACCCCAGTACCTAGGGCCCCTGTGAGTGCCCCTTGCATCATTAAAAGAACCCATGTATGTCTCAACCCCTGGTTGGCAATGAACTGCCCCACCTTAAGGGGGGGAAATCATTGCTATATCATACACATCATGCTCTCATCCCTTCAAGCCCCAAGCTGTAGAATAAAAGAAAAATCAATAAAGGCCAAAAGGCAAATGAAGGGTGGAAAAACAAAGGTAGGGGTAACTCATATACCACGATTGCTCTGCCTTGCATTCATAAACCCAAATATGTGGACATCCCTTATCATTACCACCCTTGAGCCCATGTCATTTGGCCTTGGGACCCCTGTGTCCTAATCCACCTCATTATTATCTACATGACACCTACCACTTGAAGGATGTACCTTGGACATGTCCTTCCATTTAGGGACTGGGAACACCTAATAGGGTGGTTTATTAACTACTCCTAGCAAGGAAGGTAACACCATTACATGCTCAAAACACCAAATCTGGAAAAGAAACCCACTATGAAATGTCCATTTCTGCCCTTGACTAACAAGCTTATTCACTGAATTGCACTAACGAATTGTTGTATTGGAAGGTGAGGAGATGCATTGGATCTTATACAAGATTAGAAGGTGGTTTCATTTTTGGCTTAGCCTTCCTATACGAGATCCAAGACAACCATAGGATCATATTGACACTTGTAGGGGAAGCATTGAGAGCCATGGGTTTCCATCATGTGACAGAGCGTTATCTCATGACATGGGTAGCCTCAGCACCTACAACAACTTGTTCATTGCCCACATTATATGAGAGATGATGCACTTGGACCAGCAATGCCCCCAGCCGACTTAGCATTATATACAGGGTGTGACAGTTGATCCAAGGCCCAGAGGAGGTTTGTCTCATCCTTGAGACATGGGAGGGAAAGCACCATCTTCTATGCCCTCATTTGTAGTAGTGTATAGGCATATTTTACACCAGGACACCCATGAGACCACTACTTGTGCCCTAGAACCACTTTAGAGCACCACATTACGTTTTACTTGGAGATCAAGGGCCACACCCTTGACCATCATTCATGGAGCCCTCTTCTTCATCATGGCACCTTGAGGGCTCGATTAGGCCTTCCAATGGCCCTCCTACACCATTGCTTAATCATTTTAGCTTCATTTTTGATGGCTTATTCTACACTTTATGAGCTATTTGGTGGGCTTGTCACCAAAGTTATGTTATTTTGCACATTAAAAATATTTTAGGGGCCTCTAAGGCTAAATCGAATTAGAAGAGGCTCAAATAAATAAAGTTAAGCCTCATTTGTATCAAACATTATCATCACTTCTTGGATCTCTCTCCTAAGAATTTCAAAATTTTCCTTGGAATGTCTATTGGAGCTCTTTTGATGCATTTCGATGTTTTTGGGGGTTGAAATTTTGTTCTCTCGTGGAGTCGCTATCTTGATTTGTGTTGATTTTGGGTAGCATCGGATGTGCTCTAGCCACGAAATTTGGTGGAGAGGTTGGGACACATGAGATCTCCAATACCCAAAAAGGGTTTGGGCAGATTCTAAAGAGATTAGGAGATATTAAATAATTAATATTTTTAACGGCATCCCTCAGTCTAAACTTAGGGAAAATAAAATATTAATGTGTATTAATATGAATCTGTGTTAGAATGGTCCAAAAGACGTGGATCAAGCCAGATCTAATCTTAGTCGTTGATTAGAGACTTAATCTCGGCCATTGATATGTCAACATGAAAAGCATAAGAGGAGGCTTAAGGGTCACTTGGAGAAGATACCAGAGTGATCACTCATTTTATTCTGTAGAGTGGGGTTTGCTAATAGAGATAGAATCAGTCATTGGGAGAGCAGCTGAGGGGCATTGAGTACAAAGAGACAGAGAGGCAGAGATAATGTCGGGATAGCAGCAGAGCAGCCAGAGAGAGAGATGCAGGAGCAACCAATGCTCATGCAGGGCCACTCAGAGGCAGCTAAGTGCTGCGCACAGCACCAGAGGGGCCAGCATAGCTGACGCAGAGGCTCAGAGAGCTAACGTAGGGCCTTCTAGGGTTGACGCAGGCCAAGATAGGGTGACGCATGGCCAGCGCTGGGCTAGGAGACACTGACGCAGTCCAGATTGGGCAGACACTAGGGTTTCTGGGGCAGATTGGTGCTGAGTAACTGCCAGAAGGATTATCTGGGGTTTCAGCCAGTAGATTTGTCAGAAACTGAGAGGTCTTATTGCCAAGGAAATTCTCTATTGGGTAGGCCAGTTTTGGCACCCAGATTGTACTCTGATATTGCTTAAAAAGAAAACCCTCAGATAGCTGCATCGGTTCTCCCGCATTGGGTTTTTCCGGGGACATTAGTCCAAAAATAATGGTGTCATATGGTGTGTTTGTTCTTGTTTCTTTTAGTTGTTGATCTATAATATGTTGAGCATGCACGAGTGTTTATTTTCAGTATTTACATTGTAAATAACTTGTTAAGGAAAATAACAAGTAGGTAGGAATAAATCAGATCAAGTGCATGGAGGGTTTCTAACTAAGTAAACTTAGAAAATTCAACATGTTATCAGAACATGATTGCAGATCACAGGAGGACTAAAAGACATCAGCCGAGCAGAGCAATAGCAGTAGAAAACAGTTGTCCCGAGGTGACAGAAACGCAGAAGCCAAGGAGTGTGACGCAAAGCCAGCCAAGAGCTGAGCAGGGCCTCATATAGGCCAGAGTTGCTGATGCAGAGGGTAGGAGGGCTGACACAGGGCATCCCAAGGCTGACGCAAACCCATCCGTGGTGACGCAGGGCCAGCATGAGGCATAGAGGGGCTGACGCAGTTCACAGAGAGGCAGTTGCTGGGGTATAGAAGGCTGCAAGAATATTGCAGAGTAGAGCTGGTGAGGTACTGTAGTCAGAACAGTACCTGACAAAGCAAAGTCAGAGGAGTTGTTACAGAGGGTTTCTAGCCGAGGAACCCGGATCAGCAGTGCAGTTGCACAAGACGATTAGAGTAGGGGGAATCTCGACAAGCCGTAGAAGGATTTCCAAGAGGGAGTCTAGAAGAGAACTTCCAGACGGGTAGTAGAGACTCAAAGGAGTCAAATAGAGAACTTCCAGGAAGGAAGTAGAGGAGCATCATGGCACTACACGAGGTAAGAGACCAGGATAGACTGGACAAAGCTTTGAACTTCGCAGTCTGGAAGGCCAAAATCTTATCAGTGCTTGACAGGAATCGTGTCAAGAAATTCGCCTTAAAGGTAATAGACGTCCTAGTCGACCCCAGTGATAATGACAGGTGCGAGGAATCGATGGCGAGGGCCAACTGCATTATCCTTGACGGGGTCAAGAATCATGTGGTACCACATATAGCCGAGAAGGAAACGACATTTGAGATGTGTGAGGCTCTCAAGAAGCTGTACCAGCATACTTTTGTGCAGAGAAGAATGCTACTTGAGAATCAGATGAGGTTGTAACAGATGAAGAAGGGACAATCAATTGACACCTAATTCGGAGGACTGAATGAGATCCTAGACCAGTTGACTGCTATAGGGGCGACACCGGATCAGGAACTGATGGTGAGGACAGCGTTGAATGCTATCTCAAAAGACTGGGAGGTATTTGTCCAGAGTATACTGGGCAGAGGTACACTCCCACCTTGGGACGAGATGTGGGCAGCTCTTTGCCAGGAAGAGATCAGACAACAGTCGAAGACAGGTAGCAATAGCAAGGGGATCAAAGTCAAGCAGGAGGAGGAAGATGTGGCCCTAGCATCAGAGGGAAAGCAGGAGAAGCGAAAGAAGAAAGATCTCTCCAAGATCAAGTGCTTCAGATGTGGGGAGTTGGGTCATTATGCGACCCAGTGTCAAACGAAGAAGAGTAAGGGAGAGTCTTCCAAGACTAAGGCAGCGCCGGCACGGGCAGAGAAGGAAGTTTTGATAGACGATGATTGTGCCATGAGTGCACATGCACCACTTGAGAAGAAGTGGGAAGACATCGAGCTGTAGTCAGGCGGACTACAGGCGATGAGGGGCAGGATCCTCGAGGTACCCAGCCTCTTGGATTAGACCTTGCTATGGGTGCCTCGAAAAGGAGTAGCAGGACTAGCTGAGTCAGGTAGAGATGGATGCGAATGGACCAGCAGAGAGAGCTATAGTGCAGGAGCCCCAAGACAGCGCAAGACTAGCAGGTTGTAATAATGCGAGAGGCACAGGAGTGTTGCACCAGTGCAGGACGACACAGAGAGGTGTGCAACGATGCGAGATGCAAGAGAGTTGTTGCAACAGCACAGAGGTCAGAGAGGGAACACTTGTCAGCGACAGAGGGAGCTTCAGTATTAGTGGGTGTCTCTAGCCCAACAGGGAGGTTAGTTGGGAGATCAATTACTTACTTCTCAGTAACCGAGATGCAGCGTAGCAGTGGGCAGCACGATGCAACATGATGAGAGGAGGTGCAACGCAGATGCGGTGCTGGGAGAAAGGACCAGCAGCAGCATTGATGCAGAGGGAGTTGTCGTACAGATACAGCAGTGACAGTGACAGAACCATGGGCAGCTGTACAGGAGGCAACAATGCAGAGGATGTTGAGCAGGAAGGCCTAGCATTAGCACAGGTACCAATGTCGGATGATTAGAGTAGTACTCAGTGAGGAGTATTGCTAGAGCACAGTCCTCGCTAAGAGGGAGTGTTGATTTGGGGTAGCATCGGATGTGCTCTAGCCACGAAATTGGTGAAGAGGTTGGAGCACATGAGATCTCCAATACCCAGAAAGGATTTGGGCAGATTCTAAAGAGATCGGGAGATATTAAAATAATTAATATTTTTAATGGAGTCCCTAAGTCTAAACTTAGGGAAAATAAAATATCAATGTGTATTAATATGAATTTGTGTTAGAATGGTCCAAAAGACGTGGATCAAGCCAGATCTAATCTTAGCCGTTGATTAGGGACTTAATCTTTGTCGTTGATATGTCAACAGGAAAAGTATAAGAGGAGGCTTGAGGGTCACTTGGAGAGCACACCAGAGTGATCAGTCATTCTATTCTCTATAGCGGGGTTTACTAAGAGAGATAGAATCAGTGATCGAGAGAGTAGCTGAGGGGCATTGAGTACAGTGAGACAGAGAGGCAGAGATAGTGTTGGGATAGCAGTAGAGCAGCCAAAGAGAGAGACGCAAGAGCAGCCAGTGCTCACGCAGGGCCACACAGAGGCAGCTAAATGCTACGCAGAGCACCAGAGGGGCCAGCGGAGCTGACGCAGAGGCTCAAAGAGCTAACGCAAGGCGTCCTAGGGCTGACGCAAGCCAAGATAGGCTGATGCAGGGCCAGCGCTGGGCTAGGAGAGGTTGACGCAGTCCAGATTGGGCAGACGCTGGGGTCTTTGGGGCAGATTGGTGCTAAGTAGCTACCGGAAGGATTATCCAGGCTTTTAGCCAGTAGATTTGTCAGAAACTGAGAGGTATTACTGCCAAGAAATTCTCTGTTGGGTAGGGCAGTTTCGGCAACCAGATTGTACTCTGATATTGCTTAATAAGAAAACCCCTAGATAGTTCCACCGGTTTTCCCGCATTGGGTTTTTCTGGGGACATTAGTCCAAAAATAATGGTGTCATATGGTGTGTTCGTTCTTGTTTCTTTTAGTTGTTGATTTGTATTATGTTGAGAATGCACTAGTGTTTATTTTTAGTACTTACATTGTAAATAACTTGTTAAGGAAAATAACTAGGTAGGAATAAATCAGATAAAGGGCATGGAGGGTTTCTAACTAAGTAAGCTTAGAAACTTCAACAATCTGGGATTGGATATATCTATTGCTATTTTGTAAGTGCTTTTATGTTGAAAACTTTTCATGTAATAATGTCTAATGTGTGGAAATCTTGCAACTAGCTAGTTTCTTTTTATGCCCTAATGATTGAATATCATTGAAAAGATTGTTAGATTGAATGAAAAGTAGATGAATGTTCCTACTGGAATAGAACTTGTTTTTCTTCCACAAAATTCCATTGATTTTGGGTGGGTAAATGCTAAAGAGTGATGGCTAGGGCATCACAATTTAGCCTCCTTGAAGACAAATTTTAGTAGGATATGAAATCACATTGACTCCATAACCTAAGGAAAACGCACTAATCCGAGAAAACTTGGTGATCACCCTCCTTTTCTTCTCTTTTTCTCCTCTTTCTAAATTTCAGCCCTAACCCTAGATGGCTAGATAGGGTTTGTTGCAAATTTCATTGGAGGGGTGACTTTGGGAAGCCGTTTTGATAGGCTGCTACATTGGTGTTTCCCCTAATGATCCTCCAATTTTGAGGCAATTCCCATAGTCGATTTGTGAGAAATATCAAGCCCTAATCACATTTCTTAAAATCATCTTGAATGTCTTGGTAGGTGGTCTTCTTGAGGGTTTTTGCACATAGTATTCAATGGAATAAATCATTCAAAACCCTTTCCCTACAATACCTTGACCTAGTGAACTCTCTAGAGGGTCTCCTCCCATAGTTATTCATAAACCCTAGGTCTCGTGTGGTCCCACTCTAAGCTTCTCAAGAATAGTGAAAGCCTATTTAAAGGTATATAATCATACAAAGCTTCTCGAGAGGCCCTAATAAAATTTGGAGCCTTGACCTTATGCATTCTTGTCATTATTGAATATCATTTTCACGAGGTCTAGGTCTCCTCATAGGACTTTCTTGGAGAGCCCTTAGCTTCTCTTGAAGCATTAAGCTTTATTTTGAGCCTCTCCTTTCAATGAGCCTTGGAAATCACATCATACTTTGTCATTGATCTTACCATTATTAGTGATTTCCCTCATACCGAGACTCCTCCAAATGGTGAAAGTTCGTAAAGAGCAGGGGACACTAATTGAGGTGGCAATGAGTCTTTGTCCCATTGTTGTCATTTGGTCTAGTAGTTATCCCTTAGGTACCCCTCCTAGGACCCTTGTTAGATTGTGTGGCAACAGGCTATACAAGCAGTGTATTATAGAGGCAAACGAGATGAAGAAGCAGTTACAACAGCTATTGGAACAAGGTGTTATTTGACCAAGTACCTCACCATGTGAATTACCCATTATAATTGTTCTTAGGAAGGATGGGGCTTGGCGAATGTGCAATGATTACAAGGCATTAAACAAAATTATGCTCAAGAGCAGCTACCCTCTTCCCAGGATAGATGGCCTGCTAGATTAGTTGTAGCAAACCAAATACTTCACCATGTTCGACTTAAAGTCGAGGTACCACTGTGTTCTCGTCAAAGAAGAGGACACCTGAAAGACTGCCTTCAAAACCAAACAAGGTTTGTATGAGTGGTTAGTTATGTCATTTCGCCTGTACAATACACCAAATATGTTCATGAGGTTAAATAAATGATATACTGCACCATTTTATAGATTCATTTGTTATTGCTTATTTGGATGATAAATTGGTATACAATGCTACCTGGGAGGAGAACATCTCATATTTGATGCAAGTGCTAGAGACATTCAAGAAGCACCAGTTGCTAGAAAATCTCAAGAAGTGTGGGTTCGCACAACAATATTTGGTGTATCTAGTATATGTGATAGGTGGCGAGCTAAAGATAAATCCTGCCAAGATAGAGGTCATCATGAAGTGGTTGGTGCCTACTAATGTTTCAAAGGTTGACAGTTTCATTAGGGCAACACAGTACCTAAGGAAATCCATAGGCTTGTTTTCAGCAATAGCAACACCACTCCATACCATAACAGCAAGTGGCGAGTGTTTCCAGTGGCAAAGGGCCTTTAAGGAGTTAAAGAATAAGATCAATCAAGCATCGATTATGGTGTTACCAAACTTGCAACAGCCCTTTGAAGTGGAGACAGATGTGAGTGGGTATGTTATAGGAGAGGACTTGATGAGGAAGGCATGTATGCTACCATTCTGAAGTATTCCCTGGGGCAGTTCTTAACTACACTACCTATGACAAGGAACTCTATGCCCTAGTACAAGCTATTATTAAGTGGAAATGCTATCTGAGGGGAAAGGAGACAGTAATCCACACTAATCACTAGCCCCAGGGGGAGAAATACTCCCACTCTCCAAATAAGGACACCCTTCCATTTTATAGACGAGGAAAGAGATTTCCCTTATTAAAATAATATTTCTTTGAAACTTCTTAAAGCTAGTCCAAAAGACCAAATCTAACTACCGAAATAAAATAATAAAAAAGGTCAAAGTGGCAATGTGACATATACAATGATGGAAAAAAATAATAAAACCCCTTCCATAAAAATGATAGACAATTTTTAATCATGTTGACAAGTCCCGCATAATGGCTTGGTCCTAATATCTTTAAGCCCTTACGGACCCAACATCCTTTTTGTAATAGATTCAATTTGAATCAATTTGACCTGGCAATTATACACTTTGACGAGGTCATCCTTATGCCATGGATAGCTAGGAGAAATGTTTGTTTGGCCCCCAAAATAAGTCCACACTTGGAACCCCTCACGAATATGGTAAATTCTGGGTTGTTTTCTAGCAGTGTTTATAACATGGCCATCAGTACATAGTTGCACATCCAGCTCTGATTCCTTAACCTCCTTCGTGGCATCTGTCCCACCTTCTTGTTGATTTGGGGTAGCATCGGATGTGCTCTAGTCACAAAAATAGGTGGAGAGGCTAAAGCACATAAGATCTCCAAGACCTAGAAATGGTTTGGGCAGAATCTAACCATTTTGGGAGATATTAAAATAATTAATATTTTTAATGGAGTTCCTAAGTCTAAACATAGGAAAAATAAAATATTAATGTGAATTCATATAAAACTGGGTTAGAATGGTCCAAAAGTCATGGATCAAGCCAAATCTAATCTTAGTCGTTGATTAGAGATTTAATCTCGGTTGTTGATGGACCAACGAGAAAAGTATAAGAGGAGGCTTGAGAGTCAATTGGAGAACACACCGAGAGAGACAAGAACTCGATTTTTTGGGCCAGGGTTTGCTGTGGAAATTGAGTGAAGTGATCTGAGTTGCAGCTAAGGGACAGTGAATACATAGCAGAGAGGCAGAGTTAGCATCGGGAGGATCAGCGCAGAAGCCGGGAGAAGTTGACGCAGAGCCAGCTAAAGGCCACGCAGAGGCAGCCAGAGGACACGCAAAGGCAGCCAGGAGCTGCGTAGAGCCAGAGAAGGCCACCGTATGAGACGCAGAGGATCCAAAGGCTGACGCAAAGCCCCGAGAGGCTGACGTTGGGCCAAATAGGCTGATGTTGGGCCAGAGAGGCTGACACAGGCCCTAGAGGCAGCAGTGGCAGATTTTCGTGGGAGAGTTTGGCGCTGGAGAGCTGGATAGGGTGACGCAGTCCCTCTCAAGGTGAAGCAGAGCAGCAAAAGTTGTATTGTTGCTGTGGGATCGTTCATCCGGTGATTTAGCTGGAATATCTGTCTCCAACTGAGAGGTACTACTGCCGAGGGAATTCTCTGTTGGGTGAGCCATTTCTGGCACCCAGGTTGTATTCTGAAAACTACATAATAATAAAACCCTCTGAATAGTTGCACCGGTTTTCTCGCATTGGGTTTTTCCGGGGACATTAGTCCAAAAACAACGGTGTCACTTGTGTGCTTGTTTCTTTTAGTTGATGATCTGTATCTGTTGATACTGTACTTGTATTTATTTTCAGTATTTACATGATAAATAACTAGTTAAGTAACTGAACAAGTAGGAAGAAATAAATCAG
This sequence comes from Pinus taeda, assembly GCA_000404065.3. Lineage (NCBI taxonomy): Eukaryota > Viridiplantae > Streptophyta > Pinopsida > Pinales > Pinaceae > Pinus > Pinus taeda. The sequence goes on from APFE031058372.1 coordinate 428,207, forward strand.
ATAGAACAGGAAGAATTTCTACGAGATAGACTTAGAAATTCCAACATGGTATCCGAGCGAGGTTGTAGATCAAAGGGTAACTGAAGGCATCAACCGAATAGAGCAACAGCAGCAGAAACAGCTGTCCCGAGTGACAGGAGTTGTTCCTAGCAGAAAGCAGCAAGGAAGGGTCGACGCAGAGAGCCTGCGTCATCAGTTCGAGCCATGGGGAGGATCAGTGCTTAGGCAAGAGGAGACCTGACCTACGCAGTGCCTAGTCATCTTTCTCAGTCAGGAAGGATCGACGTTGTGGCCAGGAGGTGCAGATTTTGCTGCTGTCAGGATTGCGTAGACCCTAGAGGCTCAGATTGCTAAGGCATAGGAGGCTGTGGGTAAGTTGCGGAGCAAAGCTGGTGGGGTACTGTGGTCTTAACAGTACCTAACAAGGCAAGACCAAGGAGGAGGGAGTTACTGCTGAGGATTTCTAGCCAAGAAATCCGGATCAGCGGTGCAGCTGCACAAATGATTAGAGTGGGGCATCTCGACATTGGCAGAGGGATTTCTAGAAGGCAAATCGAGGCTCAGAGGGAGTCAAGCCGAGAACTTCCATACAGGAAGTTGAGAGACTTATCATGAGTCGATCAGAGGACTTCCAGGAGGGAAGTAGAGAGACTTGAAAGAGGAGCAGTGAAATGGCAGTGAATGGGCTAAGAGATCAGGATAGACTGGACGGAGCTTCGAACTTCGTAGTCTGGAAGGCCAGGATCTTATCCATTCTAGACAGGTATTGCATCAAACACTTCGTCTTGAAAACGATAGCGATCCCAGTTGACCCACCTAAAAATGACAAGTACGAGGAGGCAATGGCCAGGGCTAAGTGCATCATTCTTGACAGGGTCAAGGATCATGTGGTACCACATTGCCAAGAAGGGCACAGTAAATGAGATGTGGGATGCCCTGAAGAAGTTGTATCAGCATACTTCCGTGCAGAGGAAGATGCTTCTAGAAAATCAGCTACAGTCATACAAGATGCAGAGGGGAGAGCAAATAGATATCTTCCTCGGACGATTGACAAAAATCCAGACCAGCTGACTTCCATAGGGGCCACGCTGGATGAGGAGATATTGGTGAGGACCGCATTGGATGCAGTCTTAGAGGATTGGGAGGTATTTGTCCAGAGCTTACTGAGCAGGTCGAGCCTTTCGGATTGAGAGAAACTGTGGGCGTCTCTTCGTCAAGAAGAGATCAGACGGCTAACCAAGGCGGGAAGCAGCAGCAAGGGGGTCAGAGTCAAGAAGGAGGAAGAGGAGGATGATGCCTTAGCATCTGCGGGAAAGCAGGAGAAATAGAAGAAGAAGGACCTCTCCAAGGTCAAATGCTTCCATTGTGGGGAACTGGGTCACTATGTGAACCAATGTCCGAAGAAGAAGAGCAAGGGAGAGTCTTCTAAAACCAAGGTAGTGCCAGTGAGGGCGGAGAAAGAAGTGGAGATAGATGACAATTGTGCCATGAGTGCTCATGTGCCACTTGAGAGTAAGTGGGGAGACATCGAGTTGTATTCAGACAAACTACAGACGATGAGGAACAGGATCCTTGAGGTACCCAACCTCTTGGATCATACCTTGCTACAGAAGGCCCAAAGAGAAGTAGCAGGACTGGCGAATGTCTGTAGAGACGGATGCAGATGGAGTGACAGAGGGTGCTACAATGCAGGAGTCCCGAGATAGCGTGACGCAACAGTGCAAGATGCATGGAGTTGTTGCAGCAGCGCAGAGGTCAGTAGAGGGAGCACTTGTCAGCGACAGAGGGAGCTTCAACATCGGGAGTGTTTCTAGCCTAACAGAGATGTCAGAGTTGGGAGGATCAGTTACTTACTTCTTAGTAGCTGAGTTGCAGTGCAGCGGTTAGCAGTGGCAGTGCTATGGGCAGCACGATGCAGCATGATGAGAGGGGATGCACCGCAGATGCAGCAATGGCAGTGGCACGGCCACGACAGCAGGACAGATGCAAAGGGAGTTGTCGTATAGATGCAGCAGTGGCAATGGCAGGGCCATGGGCAACAGTACAGGGTGCAGCAGAGCAGAGGATGTTGGGCGGGGAGGCCTAGCATCAGCACAGGGACCGATGCTGGATGATCAGGGTGATACTCAATGAGGAGTATTATTAGAGCACAGTCCTCGCTAAGAGGGAGTGTTGATTTGGGGTAGCAGCCACGAAAATTGGTGGAGAGGCTAAAGCACATGAGATCTCCAAGACCCAGAAGTAGTTTGGGCAGAATCTAACAAGTTTGGGAGATATTAAAATAATTAATATTTTAATGGAGTTCCTAAGTCTAAACTTAGGAAAAATTAAAAATGAATGTGAATTAATATAAAACTGGGTTAGAATGGTCCAAAAGTCATGGATCAAGCCAAATCTAATCTTAGCCATTGATTAGAGATTTAATCTCGGTCGTCAATGGACCAACGAGAAAAGTATAAGATGAGGCTTGAGGATCAGTTGGAGAACACACCGAGAGAGATCAAGAACTCGATTTTTTGGGGCAGGGTTTGCTAAGGAAATTGAGTGAAGTGATCTGAGTTGCAGCTGAAGGGCAGTGAATACATAGCAGAGAGGCAGAGTTAGTACCGGGAGGATCAGTGCAGAAGCTGGGAGAGGTTGACGCAGAGCTAGCTAGAGGCCATGCAGAGGCAGCCGGAGGCCACGCAAAGGCAGCCAAAGCTGTGCAGAGCCAGAGAGGGCTAGCGTGTGAGACACAGAGGCTCTAGAGGCTAACGCAGAGCCCCGAGAGGCTGACGTTGGGCCAGATAGGTTGACTCTGGGGCAGAGAGGCTAACGCAGACCCTAGAGACAGCGCTGGGAGATTTTTGTGGGACATATTGGAGCTGGAGAGCTGGATAGGGTGACGCAGTCCCTATCAGGGTGACGCAGAGCAGCAGAAGTTGTATTGTTGTTGTGGGATCGTTCATCCAGTGATTTAGCCATAATGTAATATCCCTTTTCCGGGATAACCCTCAAACCCAAGCAAACTCCAACCAAATACTTACAAATGATATAGTAACCGAGAAACTCAACGAGATAAAATAACAGTGGTGCAACATATAATAATGTAAACATGGAATATAAGCAGATACTCAGGAAATGCAAAGAGAAATGCTAAGCCATTTTATTATACTGAGTAATGGAAAGAGTACAGGAGGTGATCAGAAAGATAGCACCTCGACTTGCACAAGGAAAGTGAAGAAATACACCCAGAATAGTAAAGGAATGGCCTCTCTCTGAACTACGTTCAAGCTGCTGGAGAACTGATGCGCTACTGCTAGTGCATGGAATCAAGTGAGGATTTGGGGCTGATCCCCTCCTCAGAAAATGCTGAAACTCTAGAATCAGTCTCTGCTCAATAAACCCAGAAAAACCCAGAAAGCTTTTCCGAAATAGTCGACCCCCGAAAATCACCCCCTTGGGGATCTACGCAATCCCTCAAGGCTCTGTGCTGCCACTGATTAGAAATCTCCCAAACTTTGCCAAAATCCTCCAATATGCAAGGGTTGATCCCTTGCTCAATCTCCCAGCTCAAATCCTCCGCAAAAACCCCAATCCGGAACTCCCACCAAAAGAACTGCGTCCCCCTCTCAAGACTGCGCAGTTATCCAAAAATGCTCAGTTCCTCCTCACTCCAAAGATCAATCCTCCTGCAAAAGACTGCTGAAAACTACCTTGCCCGAGCAGGCACTCGAAGTCCCTGGGGGCTAAGGGTGAGATCTCCGAACAAAAACACTCGTTGCACTAAACAGTGCTGCAGACAGGCTAAACAGCCAATGTGCTCTAAGTCAAAGTGACTAGCTCAAATGCACATAATCGAATGCCAAAATGAGGAGGCTCCTCTCTCCTTTATAGCGTTGGCCCTTCTCAACCCTAAGGCCCACCTCCTCCAATGTAGCCTTTCTCTTGCCACGTGTTTTTCTCCATCTGCGCAGTCCCTCCAAGTGTCTATGTGGGCCCCTCCTCTATGTGGTCCTTTGGCCCCCTTGGCTCCCCTTTAAGTTACAACATTGTGCTACTAGGGAGTGACTTTATTCTTAAAGTGAGTTGTGTCCCCCTTTCCTCACCTTTTTATTTATAAATAACTATAGAAGGCAAAATTGAGCAAAAATCGAATATTCCAATCAGCCATGGCTAATTAGGAATATTACACGGAATATCTCTCTCCCACTGAGAGGTACAATTGCCGAGGGAATTCTCTATTGGATAAGTTATTTCTGGCACCCAGGTTGTATTCTGAAAATTGCATAATAATAAAACCCTCTGAATAGCTGCACCAGTTTTCCCACATTGGGATTTTCCGGGGACATTAGTCCAAAAACAACAGTGTCACTTGTGTGCTTGTTTCTTTCAGTCGATGATCTGTATGTGTTGACACTATACTTGTATTTATTTTCAATATTTACATGATAAATAACTTGTTAAGTAACTGAACAAGTAGGAAGAAATACAAGAAGAATTTCTAACGGATAGACTTAGAAATTCCAACACTTCTGCTCTTCTATCCATCCACCATTCTTGACCAAGGCATTGGATTTTCTTAGTTCCATTTTCTGCAGCAAAAGATTAACCCTAAATCAATCCATCTCACCATTGTTGCATTTCTTTGCGACAGAATAAATATGAGCCCTAGAAGACTGCAAAGTTGTGTACACATTGACCACTTTCCCAACCAGAATTTTCAATACAAGGTGGGACAAATAAAAGCCCTAGAAAACATCCAACACTTAAACCATTGAAGATAATGCAATTATTCTTGAACACTCTGTTTAAGGAATCAAACTGGCAATGAGGTCAGTTGCAGCAGACAGAGAAACACCTTCACCAGTACCAACCAGAATTTTAGAAATGATTAGTCAGTGACAGTGGATACGAGTGTAGTCACCTGGGACCAACCCAGGACTCCAAATTTGAGAATCTTCCTTGGGATCACTGGGTAACATTTAGAGCATAAACTGTACTCTGGAAACATCTTTGCACCACTATAGGGGAAACCATCAGGCTAATGATAGCACATCATAAATGGTTGGCTACACAACACACCGTAGAATAGTAGCTGGATCAGAAACCATAGCAATGACATAAGGGAAATCATGTTGCAATCAGTCCTCATTGTCAATATAACATGAACAGCATCATAACAACAGTACAACACTCCTCGACTGTGTAAGTGTAACAAGTCTGAGGCATGGTCATAACAAGGAAGTAATCAACACTATCCTTTCACAGTTTCTGGAGTACAATCCTAGTGTAACCTCATCCAGGCTTCAACCATTAGAGGGTCCCTCTCATAAATGTCTGTTGTTTGTGGAATTCTCCCAGTGCTACAACTTCTTGTTGTTGATAAGAAGCCTTACACTTTCTCTGTGAAAACCCAATCATAACATAACAGACGAAAGCTCCCGGCAGCAGTTTCGACTTCATACACAGATGATGAGAAAGATTAAGAAAAATGTTGCATGTCATGCATAAAGCCATAATTCTCGATATCCCATGTTGTATAAGGGATAGCAACTTTCAGTGTTGGCCTGTAAATTGCCCCCTGGTTCAGTTGCAGAGGTTATCAATCCTGAAGCAAAATTTTGAATATCTTTATTAAAGGCTAAGAGGTTGGACCTAAAAATGCCTTAGAGAGAGAATTCTTGCTTTCTTTGCTATGCTGGCTAATAGACCAATGCTGCTTCTGACTATTCCTTGTCTTGAGTCATTGTGTTTTTCTTCAATCCTGATCGCTTAATGGTACCCCTGGTTTTGTAGACAGACTTGCCCCAAATTGCTGCTTCATCCTACTTCAAAACCTCCCTTTGCTACCAGTTGCTGCTAGAAAATATGGCAGTGACAGCTCCAAAAATATTCTGGGTTTCACTGTTCAATTCTGCATGAAATTAACTCATCATTATGTACATTTGAGTGCCAATGACAAGTTGAAACTTTGGGCATAACCAGTTAGATATTATCAAGCTGCTACAGGCAATAATCAGCTTGAATTTGATCATGGATAATGCCTTAGATGGCTGTATATGCCTCCACCGAGAAATTGCCACAAGGAAAGAGACTTCCAGAATTAGCAATTCATCTTTCTAACTCTTTTAATATGGTCCACCTGGGTTCACAGTCAAGAATCTTGGCCCTGTTTGGAAAATTTCTATAGGTACCCCTACTGGAAGAAGCGGTAACACTGCCCTAATGCCGGTTTCTCCATGTTTATTATAGGATTTTAGATCTGTTTTGGTTCTGTTCAATTCGCCTACTGTTACTTGTGAATCTTAACAGTATTCTCAATCATAAAAATCAACTAACATCCAAATGATGTTGCAACAAGATATTGACAATTAAATCCTTGAATTTCACAATAACTTTAAAAGAGACATACAACCTGAGCAGACCTAATAGTTAAGAACATCGGTTTTCAGCTTGGAGGTCACATGTTCAATTCAAGAGGGGGTAGGGTATGTATATGTTTGTGGATATTTTTGTGGTGCTAGTATGGTACCAGCACTCTCACCCTCGCTTTCAGGCTAGAAAGTGGGACATATTGTACTTCCCAAGCAGACCCTAATGCCAAAAAAATATGTGGAAAACTTTGAGAAAGACAATCAGAATGATGTTCAGTGAAACATTCAACAATGAAACACTGGAATCCTTATCAAAACGTTTAGGAACGAGGAAGAGCTTTCTTTTGGATTTAGTAAAATTTTGGTGAAAGAAACCTCTCACAAGAAAAAAATGACTCCACGAAAAAATTAGATGCTTTGATTGACGACCTGTAGAGTGAAGCAATTTCTATAAGGTTTGAACCCAACTCTTCTTGGTATCCAACTTTGCTGTGTGTAGGAGTGACTAGCAGCCTCTAGCAGAGAATGAAAAATAACATTGTAGATTGTGGACCTTGCAAGCATATTTACAAACAAGTAATCATTCTATAACATCACAAACTCTCAGAAATATGAGACAATTTTATTAATGTCGATAGTTGACCAAAAGAGCACATCATATGGGATAAGCAAAAAGGATTCTCACGAAAGTTAAATGACAAAGAGATACAGGTGAAAATAACTTCTGATTTATTTTACAATTGGAAAATAGCTTATTATGTTATTCAGCTCTACATTGAATAGTAATATTACAAAGAAATTACAGAAACAAGGAGAATATTTGTTGAAGAAAATATGGAACTTGCAAGAAAATAATTCCTAGATAATCCAGACAATGCGTAAAAAGGAAGCATTACAGAAGTGAATGAAATATTAAGTTCTGCTGGACATAAGTTTTCCTTTTCAAAAGAAAAAGAATCATATTATTGAACAATAGGGGGAGAAAAAACAGCATGGCATCTGAATTATAGCTGAAAAGATGCACACACAAAATGAAGCTTTTCCTATGATTTGTCAACATTATTTCTCATCACATATCAAAATGGTTGAAGAAACAATATAACTAAGATGCGTAAATGTGTAACATGGATGACTGCTCCATTTGGTTTGCAATGAATAGATAACTGACGGGCATACCAAATCTTCTCTGAATTCTATTTCATGATTTCCTGATGTCCAGATCCACGGCTGATAAGCAGCGCTTGGCTCCACAAAGCGGCCCCATGTATCCCATCGAACCCCATTGTCAAACTCATAATCATCAGCATAAGAGAGATCACCAACGTATAGAACCGTTTGTCCAGGATTTTTCAAATAATGCTCAAAAGTTGAAAGGGAATGGAACGTTTGTCCAAGGTCCCCTGCAATATGTACCATTTTTCAGTTTTTAACTTTTGTAATGATAAAGCTTAAAGCTATTAAATTCAACTAATGGCCGATTCAGTGTCACAAACACAAGCCATTTAAGCAAATTTATCAATCACTGAATTTGATAACTAAACCACCAAACTACAAAAGGTTCAGAACCATCAATGGTTCGGAATTATGTTTGAAAAATATCAAAATACTCTTCCCCATGCAAATCTTAAAACCATAAACTATAAAATTGCATTTATCTGTGAGAGCACATGTCGATGTTAATTCATTCAAGTACCTTGATCTTTGTTGACATTAGTCAATTCTATTATAATCGATCTGAATACTAGTATATAGAAAGCCTGGGCTATTTATTAATGCCATACTCCCAACTCTCATCAGTCCTCTCAGTCTTAACATTCCGGTGCTTTTCTTGAAATTAATCTATTAAAGGCAGCCTCAACAACAAGCTGTATAATACCAGAGGTTGGCAGGAAAGTTGTTGATTTTTCTACAAAGATAAAAAGTAGAAACCAATTTTCTGATCTGATAATTACATCCTAATGATCTTTAACCAGATTATCTTATGTCACTTATATCATTGAGCAATTACACACAAAAAGTTTCAACAGTAATGCAATGAAAACAGTAAAATCATAAAGAGACAGCCAAGCACAATAGAGACAACAAATTTTCCCTGGGAAACCCAAACTTGGGAGAAAACCAGCAACTCTTCTTCTAGGAGAAATTTTCTTCAGCAAAGTTTACAAGTTCAAATGTCTAGAAATCTGTGCCAAAAATCCAAGTCCACACTTTTTGTCAAATTCATCCTTTATCTGCTCCATGTGTGGCTAGTGTTGTAATGTACCAGCACTAAAATTTGCACGATTTTTCTTCAAAATTTTGAACTATTTCCATTGAGGACTTTTAACAAACAGATCGCATGGAAATTCTGTCACACACTTGGATAAACATTATCAATAAAACATTGAGTAAATTTGACAAACAATTTGAGAATGGGCTGGTCATTTGCAACAGAAGATAAGAAACTTAACAAAACTTTCCCAAAACTGACCCCATTTTATTAACTGAAATATTTCTTCATACAAGTGTTGGAATGATGGAACCTGGAGATTGTCAACCAACTCGACCTTCCTGGGATGGTCATGGCCCTTACAACTCAAGCAATTCGGCCCCCCCTTAGCTTTCACACCATTCGACCTCCAAGGAGATGGAACTTGGCCCTATGCAAGATAAAACTCGGCCTCTGCAATAAATCTGGAAAATGCCCCCTGGTGGATGTGAACTCAGCTGAAACTCGGTCTTCCCCAACAAAATCGACCTCGGCCCCCACTATTTTGGTCAATGCTTCAGAAGTTCAGTCTCCAGTTTGTAAAAGAAATTTGGCCCACTCCTAAGGAACCCGACCCCTTCAAACTTTCACCAACTCAGCCCTGGAAGAGTTCGTAATTTCGGCCCTGGTACAAGAACAATACGGTCCCCAAATTCTCAGTTAAATTTTGACCTTCTTGCAAAGAAATTTCCAGCCCCCTGAAGGTGAACTAGGCCTTCTGCTAATCCGACCCCTCTGTCATAATTCGGCCTTCAAAAAGGATTCAGCCCCTCTGGTAGATAGACACTTCCTGCAACAAAAATTTGCTCCAGAAACCCTGCAAGATGATTAGCAATATGTCTTCTTCATTCATGGTTGCATATCTTTGGTTAATGGAACTTTGGGTGTTAGAAGTAGAGTCTTGGGCAGGGTTTGGTTGATGGTTGTAAGATGTTCATTGGTGCTATAGTATATCATTGGTGGATGTTGTTCATGGTTAGCCTAGCCTAATACTCACGTGTGAAACACCTCCATAACTATGGATGGAGACATGATATGATTGTAGTTAACTGATGGCATTGTAAGGGTGCAGCACATTGTTTTATTATGACTTTAGTTTATGGTGGGATTTACTAGGGGCGGCCACTTCTATTCTCATGGGACAAAACCTGTATGTGGTATACTCCTCATTGGCAGACACATGGACGCACTTCATAATGTTTTTGTATGGGGCCATCCACTCTTATCTCATGTGTTAACCTCCTAAAGAAGCCTTATCTTATACCATGGTGGACATATATGTGGAGGTGACTTATTTTAATTGAAGTCACCTGTTTTTAGGTCGACTGGGATAGCTATCGTCTTCAAGGCGAAGTTCTTGACACGATTCCTGTCAAGCACTGATAAGATTCCAGCCTTCCAAACTGTGAAGTTCAATGCTCCGTCCAGTCTATCCTGGTCTCTTACCCCGTCTAGTGCCATGACGCTACTCTACTTCTCCTGGAAGTTCTCTGTTCAACTCCTATGAGTCTTTACTTCCCGTCTGGAAGTTCTCTTTTGTACTCCTTTTGATTCCTGATTTCCCTCCTAGAAATTCTTTTACCGCTTGTTGAGATGCCCCCTATTTTGATCGTCCTGTGCAACTGCACTACTGATCCAGGTTCCTCGGCTAGAAACCCTCGGTAACAACTCCTCTGGCTTTGCTTTGTCAGGTAATGTTTTGACTACAGTACCTCACCAACTCCACTCTGCAATATTTCTGCAGCCTTCTAGACTCCAGCAACTACCTCTCTGTGAACTGCATCAGCCCCTTTTTGCCACACGCTAGGTCTTCGCCAGCCCTCTGGCCCTCTGCGTCAGCAACGCTGGCCTCTCTAAGGCTCTGCGCAGCTCCAGGCTTCTTTTGTGTGGCTCTGGTTGGCTCCGCATCACACTTCTTAAGCTTATGTGTTGAGCATGTACTTGTATTTATTTTCAGTATTTACATGGTAAATAACTTGTTAATTAATCAGAAAGTACATGAAGGGTTTCTAATGGGTTAAACTTAGAAATTCCAACAATAAGTCCTAACACGCCATCTGCTCTGTTGTCACTTCTTGGAAATGTTGTCTTAGCATACTTCCCAAGTACGCATCCTCTACACACATCACCATGTTCCGTGCCAAGTTCTGGAACTCATATTACTGTTTCCCTGAGCATTTTTAGTGCTCCATGGCGTAGATGTCCCATTCTCCTACACCATAACTCATTCAGTTCCTTCCCCCTACTATTGTCACTACTTGTTAGTGCCATTAGAGAGTCGAGTTGCAACCCGTATAATTTGTTGCTTCGAACTCTAAACTGTCTTACCCTCTTCTAGCTTGAGTGTTTGACAAACACTTTCTTCACTACGAAGTGAATACTAAAATCAAGTTCATACCCAATCCGGGCATATGCAATACATTTGTGGCACTAGTGCTTGCTCCTGACTCCCTTTAAAAGCAATGGTACCTCTCCCTACTGGAGTACATTTTGTTCTATTTTCCATCGTAATTTGGAAATCCATATGCTCCTCCTTGTAGCTAGAGAAATACTATCTAACACCTATCATATGAGTTGATGCTCCACTGTCTATATATGAGACACCCTGTGAAGTTGATCCTGACAAGCAAACAAATTCATCCTCCAACCGGAAGATAAATCTGAAGCCTCCTGAATGTCAATTTTATCCATAGTCATACTGAAGAATTTACTGTGTTAGTCGACGTTGATTCTGCAACTCCAAACTGCTGCAGCAACCCTTTGTTTCCAACCAAAAAATCTGCGTCGGTGAAGGTGGAAAAGGAGGTAGAGGAGGATGACGATTGTGCCATGAGTGCTCATGTACCTCTAGAGAAGAGGTGGGGAGACATCAAGTTGTAATCGGGAAGACTACAAGCGATGAGGGGTAGGATCCTTGAGGTACCCAACCTCTTGGATTATACCTTGCCATGGGAGCCCCGAAGAGAGAATAGCAAGACTAGCGGATGTCGGTAGAAACGGATGCAAACGAAGCGCTGAGAGTGCTACAGTGCAGGAGTCCCCAACCAGTGCAAGGCTAGCAGGTTGCAACAGTGCAAGAAGCACAGAGAGTGTTGCAACAGTGCAGGATGGCACTGAGAGGTTTGCAGCAGTGTGAGATGCAGGGAGTTGTCGCAGCAGCGCAGAGGCAGTAGAGGGAGCACTTGATAGTGGCAGAGAGAGCTTCAGCATCGGGAGTGTTTCTAGCCTGACAGGGATGTCAGTAGTTGGGTGGATCAGTTACTTACTTCTCAGTAACTGAGTTGCAGTGAAGTAGCAGTATGCAGTAGCACGATGCAACATGATGAGAGGGGGTTGCAGTGCAGATGCAGTGTTGGGAGAAAGGACCACCAACAGCACGGATGCAGAGGGAGTTGTCATACGGATGCAGCAGTGGCAGTAGCAGAGCAATGGGAAGCAGTCCAAGATGCAGCAGTGCAAAGGATGTTGGGCGGGGAGGCCTAGCATCAACACAGATGCCGGTGCCGTATCATCAGAGTGATGCTCAGTGTGGAGTATTACTAGAGCACAGTCCTCGCTAAGAGGGAGTGTTGATTTGGGGTAGCATCGGATGTGCTCTAGCCATGAAAATTGGTGGAGAGGCTAAAGCACATGAGATATCCAAAACCCATAAATGGTTTGTGCAGATTCTTCCCGGCTTAGGAGATATTAAAATAATTAATATTTTTAATGGAGTGCCTAAGTCTAAACTTGGGAAAAATAAAAAATTAATGGGTATTAATATAAAACTAGGTTAGAAGGTTCCAAATGACATGGATCAAGCCAATCTAATCTTAGTCGTTGATTAGAGATGTAATCTCGACCGTTGAAGGACCAACAAGAAAAGTATAAGAAGAGGCTTGAAGGTCAATTAGAGAATACACCAAGTGATCAGTCATTCGATTTTCTAGAGCGGGATTTGCTAAGAGAAATCGAATTAGTGATCATTTGCAGCGAGGGGCAATGAGTACGAGGCAGAGAGGCAGAGATAGTGCCAAGAGACCAGGGCAGAAGTAGAGAGAGGCAGACGCAGAGCCAGAGGGAGCCACACAGAGGCAGAAGGGACTGTGCAAAGGCCAGAAGAGCCTGTGTCATCCACGCAGAGGCTATAGGAGTGACACAGAGGGTCGTAGAGGTTGTGCAATGCCTCAGAGGGCTGACGCAGAGAGTTCTTAGTTGACGTTGAGGCCAAGTGGGTTGACGTTGAGCTTCAGAGGTTGTTGGAGAGGGTTTCATGGGGCAGATTTTCTGAATATCTGCTTCCGAATAGAGAGGTATTACTGCTGGTTATTTTTCTCTGTCGGGTGAGCTAGTTTGGCACCCAGTTGTACTCAAGGATATACTGCATAATAAAAATAAACCCTCAGAATTGTTGCACCAATTTTCCAGCAATGGGTTTTTTCGGGGACAAGTTGTCCAAAAATAACGGTCACTTGTGTGTTTGCTATTTCTTTCAATTGTTGATCTGTAGATGGTTGAGACTGTATTGTGTTTATTTCGATGTATATATGTTTAAACAACTTGTTTGTAATTAACAAGTAGGAGAAATAAGCCAGAAAAATAAAGATAAAATTTTTAATTGTTAGATTTAGAAATTTCAACAATGAGGGTTTTATTATTATTCTTCAGCAACAAATCTGAGTACAATAATTTAGATGCTCTAATGGCAATCTAATCTGAGGAAAATACTGGAAAAATTATTGTGAGAATTTTCTCTCACCCCACTGCTAATTTTTGCCCCAAAAACTACCTCCCTAGCCTCACACAGATCCTTCTACATCAAGCTCTATGCAGTGCTTGAGCAAAACCTCTGGGAATTTCGGCCTACCTCTCCCTGCCTCTCTTGAAACTGGGATACTTCCTCTTGGAATGTTGCTGACCTCCTCTACCACCTCCTACTCACCCTTTGGCTCTACCTTCTCTATTTGTCTCTGCTACTAAGAAAATCGAATTTCTTGGGCAACTAAGTATATGCATTAGTGTGTTCTCCATCATCACATCGATCTCTTCTTATATCTTCATGTTGGGACTCCAACGCCCAAGATTAAATCTTAATAGATGCCTCAAATCAATTCTAGATCGATCCATGTGACTTTCTAGAGAATTCTCACCTTGGCTTAATTAATTTTGATTAATTAATCAGTTTCCTAAGTTTAAACTTAGGAAACGTTAAAAAAGTTGGTTAATAATCTAATTAATTCATCTCTAGGTGGAATTTCCATAAATGATATTTGGGTTTTGGAGATCTCATGTATTTTAGCCTCTCCGCCAATTTCGTGGCTAGAACACATCCAATGCTACAAAAATTAACACTAATGAGCCCCCAGAATTATAAAATAATGTGTTAAAAGCAAGTCTTGGTCACAAGTCAACCAAGTAACTATCACAAGATATGAATTAGCCATCCATATGCAAGTTGAGTTGATGATGTAGGGCTTGTTTGGGCCGCATTGAGTCCTCTAGGTGCCATGATGAGAGAGAGGAGTCCAATAAAGATGAATTAGGGGTTGCCCCTTGTTGTCGCACGGATCGTCACGACAACGCTCAGATCAGGGGTTGTCACTCTGATCCCTGATCTCTCCGTTTAAGCATGTCTCCCACGGCTAAGGGGGGTAGACCCTGTAGGAAATTGGAAGATCAACTGTGAACCAGTTGGTTTGGGAGACACGAAAGAGAACAGCACTAAATGGATTTGTTTAATTCAATGGACCAGTGCCTTATGGGTTTGATGTTTAAATGGTTGCTTACTAGATGTTGCAAAAATGTAAACTGTGGACAGCAATCATTTATCATCAAATAACTTTGAACAATGCAAGATATCCAGTAAATTCACAATGCTTTTAACAATGATCTGGCAAATTTTAAAAAATAAACTTTGAAAGATACAACCATGTAAATTTGAACATTAACCAGATATCATATTCCTGTAGCAAATCTTCAGAATGATCATTCATGCATGATAAACATCAATTCCACATCAAAATCTTAACCTCAACAGGAAAAAGTAAAACATGATAAGCGCTTGAGCCAAGACCGAATATGGCCAAAATATTCCCAAAATGTTATGATAAAATAAAATTTTGAAACTAAAAAAAATCTAAACAAAATTTAAAATTTAATCTAAAGTCTAAATAAAAGAAATTTTTATTGTCCCTCTTTTTTTTTTATATATATATTTAACGATTTTATGATTTTTTTTAATTTTCAAACAAAACCAAACCTAAAAAAAGAAAATGAAAATCTAATTTAAATCTATAACTAAAATAAGAATCAAAATTAAAATCTAAAACCCTAAAGCCCCCTTTTTTTTCTTATGGATTCTTATTTTTAAAGTAAAATCAAACTAAAAAAAAAAATGAAATCTAAATGAGCTTAAACATAACGCATATATATTAAACAAACTAAAACCTAAAAAAATGAAACGTAACTAAACTAAACTAAGTCTAAAATAAAAATAAAAAAATCGATTTCAATTTAAATCCTATGCTACGTAACTATGCCAAACTTCAAACCTAAAACCCACGACTATTATGAAAAAATCGAATGCGTTTTGCGTGCGGGCTATGAGGCTCGACGGCGGCAGCGTTTGAACTGGAGCTGATGGCGTATAATGTTTTGATGCAGGTGCGACGGCGGCAGATGGACGCAGCACGCAGGCAATCTTTGCAGGTGGCTGCAGGCTATAGGTACGGGTTCTGGAAGGCTGCGGACGAGAGCAAATTCGTATTGCAGACGGCATATGGTGAAATGGAGACGCATGGATACAGCAGCGTGGAGAGAATGCGCCGAAAAAAATCAACGCATGGAGCTGCAGAGTCGATCTGGAGGCTGAGGATTGGAAGGAGGCACGCAGGCAGAGAGGGTCAAAGTTTTTCTTTGAAGAATGGGTGTGCAAGTTTGGAGCAGTGTGGAAGCTTGCGTGTGTAGGAAGTAGAGCGATAGACAGCGCGGGGTTCGAATGTAGATGGAAGTTGTATGCAATAGTTAGGGAATGCGAATTGAAGGCCTGTACAGCACTGAGGGAGCAACCACAAAATTTGAAGCGTTTCTTGCTGCGTGTGGGGCTATGAAAAATACGTTGAAAAAGCACGGGACTGCGAGGGCGATGGAATGTCTGGTGATTGAGAATGCCAGAAGGAACCAGATTGCCAAAAGAAACCACTGAAGCTCCACACGAAATATTTGAAATTCTCTGCTCCAAATTTGTCTAATAAAACCCCAAAAATTTCTCAATCATCAGCACCTGTAACCTGCAAATGGAAAACCTAAAAAAAAATTTGGAAAGAACACACAAAGATTAAAAAAAATGAAACCCTACAAACCGGATCAAAATTTTAAAATTTTAGCTCTACAAAAGCCAGATTTGTCAGTTATCATCAAATATATTTTCAGAACTTCAGATTGCTAATGAAATGCTTTAGAAATCTCTCATGCAATTCAGAAAAATAAATTAAATGATTAACCCAGGATCAAAACTAGCTGGGCTCTGCGAGAAATGCTTGCGGGAGTTCGCTGGTTCAGCCGAGAACTTCCCCAAACACCCGCTGATCTTCTTCAACAAGATTTTCCTGCACAGCTCACTTTAACCATCAATAAAGAGAGGAAAAACAGTACTAGATCTCCAATGCAATAGAGATACCTGCCATTACTTCAGAAACCCTAATACCATTCAAACCCTAGCAAGTGAACAAGATACCTATGGCTCAAAATACTTTCATTAAGCTGTTATTAATGGTAAAAATTTAAATATGCAGAAAACAAATAGCTCACAGCACTTCCCAAGAGGTAACACCAGCAAGATTTTTCCGACCCCAAAGTCTTTTCTTTTATTAGCACCAGAAAAGTTTAACAGAGAGCTTCTTCAGCACAAACTCAGATCCCAATATCGATTTCAATGAACCCTAAACCCTATTTAAGGAGAAAATCACCAACGGCTAGTTTCGAGTGAGATCCATGTCAAAACTAATCTCGACCGTCGATGAGATCAAGATATCCTCTTAAATCTCAACCGTCGATTTTTTTAATTCAATTAAAAAATTGAAAATTCCAAAATTTATTATTTTTATATTTTTTAACGTCTTTTACTTTTATTTTATTATTTTTATTTTATTTTTTTAAATTTTTAATTTTTTCTTATTAAATTTTTTTAAGATATTTAATATATTTTTTATTTTTTTTTTAATTTTTAATTTTTCAGTTATTTTTTTAATGTTTTTAATTTATTTTTAAATGGATCCTCGAACCTAGCCTTTGGAAAAATCACCTAGGACCTAGGACTTAGGACTTAGGACTTAGGACTTATGAGGGGATTAAAACATTTTCTAACCCTCAAGACACTTTACATCATGACTTTTACAATTTTACATCCGAAGGGGGAAAACCCATTTAATATAGGCCCTCATATTTCACCCAATTCTGCGACCAAACATAATCTAGCAGATTAACACACTAGGATTCTCCTAAGACTTCTAATGACAAAATGTATTCCGGCTTTGGGGTCAGGTTGAAGGAAAACTCTGTCGATCATGGATCGGTGAGACGAAAAACCTTCCGGAATGTAGATTATCACTAGAAAATTAGGTCCACCTAGGCAATTTACATACATGACTCAGCTCTGCTAAGATTATTTACAATTCAAAATGCAAACTGGGTTTACAACTTAATATGATCAAGATCGACGATGATTGTTGAATGGCACGAACATGTTGATCAAGCGCTATCCCTTTTTTGCGAAGAAAAGGGGGTGTACTGCTATGGGTAGTTGACACGCAGCGGTCAACATCTGGGTCTACTTGGAGACACGTTGCTGCACTGTATGAATGTGAGAATCCAAAATATGCACCCACGCAACACACAGCAGAAATAAGTAGCGTCCATTCAAAAATCATCATATAACATTTAAGCACATGAAGGATAGAAGCTCTTCATTTATTAACTATCTAGTAACATGAAAAGTAAATCTAATCCTAAAACAGAAACGAAATGCTTGAAATGACAAGGAGTAAGGTTTAGAAATATAGGGGATGCCCCATGGCATCAGATGTGTTCAATATAGTGTATACTGAGCATTTGCCTGCTTTCAGGCAAATCTGTCGACTGCTTGTCGGATGTGCCATGTCCAATTCTACATATGGTAGGACTTTTTCTTATCCGAAAATCAAGCTGCTCACGGCCGTCTAATGCATCAAATCTTCTTCTCATTTTCTTTCTCTTGCGCTTTTTCTTTGTGGCAGGCTATATTACTGATGGCATGGAACTTTCTGTTTCAAAGCTCTTAGATGAAGTATGTAAGATATGCGTGACATGTTTTTCTTCATCTTGCATCTGATCTTTGTCGTTTTTAAGTTTATATGGATCTCCTTCAATTAACCACCTTTCAATTGAACCAATGACCTCCTCATAATAAGATGGAGCTTGTTGCAACAAATGAGAAGGCTCCTGATCTATTGATATCTCCTGTATTGTAATGGCATTTATCTGGCTAGAGTGTTCAACCTTTATAGCACTGATTTCCCTAGTATGATCTTCTTCCAAGGTCAATAACTTTTTCTGAAGACATATCTCATTAGCTTCCATATCTTTTATTACTTTATCGTCTTTTTCCTTTATGATCATCAAACAATGCTGCATAGAGTTTATCTCTTCCTTGTGATTTGCTTGCATGGTAGCCAACTGATTATTATGATCGAATGTCATGATAGTCATTTCTTCATCCATAGTTAATAACTTGTCTTGCATAGAATTACTTTCCCTATCATGATTAGCTTTCATGGTCATCATATTTCCCTCTAAGCCTGACAACTTGCTTCTCATAAAACTAATTTCTGTGTCGTGATTAATATTCATGGCTTCAATTTCCTTAGCATGTTGATTTTGCATGATTTCCATCTCCCTATTACGTTTTTCGAGGTGGGCACATAAAGTTCTCACATCATTGGCGTAATTAGTTTGATTTATTTCCATATTTTTCACCAGCAACATTAGTTCTTGTATAATTTGCTTTTGATCTTCCTTTTCATTGTCATTTGTCCCTGCTTTTCCATTATCATGAATCTGATCTGTAATGGCACAAGTGGATGGCACATTTTGATATGAAGAATTGTCTTGGAATCTTTCACCGACAGCTGGATCTTTTTCATTCTGCTGCACAGTTTTAGGGGCACAAAGCGAGCTATCTGGATAACCATATCTATCTTTAAAAGCATTGACAATGTCTTGTAAAGAAGTGAAGGAACCTTCAAGACAATTATTAAACCAATTTAAAGCATCACCCTCTAAAGAAAAGACAAAAAGACGCATTTTGACATCTTCGTGATTGTACTTAGGGAGTCTACAATATATGATCATTATATAAGTGAACAAGCCTAGATGCCTTTTTACAGCGACTGCATCACCACTTGAGAACAAAGGTAATTTAGAGATGGCCACTTCTAGAATATCATGGAGGTCATCAAAATGACATGGTTTAAACGAATAATCCATGATGAATAACAAGAGACCAAATGGATGATAGAACGAGATCTCTGCTCAAGAAAATCAATCGATGAAGAAAGTGGAGTCGCCACTTGAAAAATGAATCTAATTCCAGGATCCAAAAAACAACCAACAAGCAGATATGAGGGAGGCTTCTTGTCTGGGAAAAATAAGAGAATGGAGTCGCCACCCAAACAAGAAACTAGCTGAAAAGAAGCTGCTGATATGACGAAAGGTAAGGTGATGAGAAGATCAAGAGACGCCAAAAATGTTGAATCTGCCAGCTCAAATGAGAGATGAGAAAGATGAAAGAATGATGAGAGATGAGAAGATGAATGTCGTTGAAACGCCAGGGACAAAAACTCTGTCCCCGGCAACGGCGCCAAAAAATGTTGGCGTTGCCGGCTCAAATGAATGATAGAAAGATGAACGATGAATGATTAAAAATCATTGAAACACCAAGAATAAAGTATCCCCGGCAACGGCGCCAAAAAATGTTGTCACACAAATTGTCACGACAACGCTCAGACCGGGGGCTGTCACTCTGATCCCCGATCTCTTCGTTTAAGCCTGTCTCCCGCAGCTAAGGGGGGTAGACCCTGAAAGGGGATGGACGACCAACTGTGAACCAGTTGGTTTGGGAGACACGAAAGAGAAAAGCACTAAATGGATTTGTTTAATTTGATGGACCAGTGCCTTATGGGTTTGATGCTAAAACGATCACTTAATAGATTTTGCAGAAATGTAAACTATGCATAGCAATCATTTATCATCAAATAACTTCGAAAAATGCAAGATATCCAGTAAATTCACAATGCTTTTAACAATGATCTGGCAAATTTTAATTAATAGCTTTAAAAGATACAACCGTGCGAATTCGAACATTAACCAGATATCATTATTTCAAGGACGCCAAATCATGTAAAAGATAAACATTAATCTCACATCAACATTGTAGCCTCAGCAAAAATATAGAACATGATAAAATTTCCAGGCTAAAACTTTAACTGGCAAAATATTTCCACGATGCTTTTTTTTATGCTTTTCTGACAAAATTTTAAAGCAAAAATCTAAACTTAAAGAAAATTTAAAAGTCTAATCTAAAGTTCTAAAGAAATATATTTTTTTATGATTTTTTATTTTTTATTTTTTTAATTTTTTTATGAATTTTTTTTTATTTTTTTATTTTTTTTTTTTTTTTTCAAAACAAAACTTAAAAAAAAAGAATCTAATCTAATCTTTAAACTAAAACTAAAACAAATCAAAACTAAAATCTAAAACCCTAATGATTAAAACATAATACATATATATAAACCTAAAAAAAAAAATCAAACCAAAGTCGAAACCCTAAAACATTTTTTATGAATTTTTTAATCTTTAAATAAAACCAAACTAAAAAAATTTAAATTACAACGCATACATATTAACAAAATAAAAACTAAACCTTAACGCATAAATCTTAAACAAATATATTACATTAAAAAAGAAAACTAAACCTAAACGAAATAACAAAAACGATTTTGATTTACGTTGATATGGAGATTTGTCGTGAAAAATAAAGAAACCGTATACGCATAGAAGCTAACCCGTGGAGGATTTTACCTGCACGTGAAACGTTAAACGTTCCCTGGCTCGTGCATATCAACAGTGTTTTCTCACTGTGCGTTCCCAGTTGAAGTTCGAAGGAAGTAGATGGATGCAAGTGGAGCAGAAAAGGAACTACGTGCAAACCCACGATAACCGTTTTAAAATCGTTTTGTGTTTGCAGGTGAAACGTAACTCGATGGCGATCTTTGCTGGCTCATTTTACCACCGTTTATTGTTATCTTTTGTGCGTGGGTATGGCAGACTGAAGGCTGACGTATTTGGTGGGCAAAGGAATACAATGGATTTCCCCTCTTCGCCCGGGTGGAAACGCTAAATACTGTTGCGTGTAATGCCTTTTCAAAGCCTGTGTTTTGGTGCTTTGTTCCACCACTTTCTCACTTGCTTATACGCAGATACAGTTGTTTGATGGCAGACATGGAGCTTTTGCAGATAGGAAATCGAGCAGCGTATGATCATCCATTTTGATTGTTGCTTACCCCACGAATTATATCAAAAAAAAATTGAAATTTGTTTTGTGTTTTGCAGGTCCTCGTGCTGGCTATGAGGTTATGCTAGCAGCGAATGAATTTGGAGGGCAGTCGGATGAGAGTGAATGCTGATGGGATGGAGCTGTATGAGATATGATGCGAAGTGGACAGATTGCTGAGTGGACAGCAACGTGGAGATGGATTGATGGCTGGAGATGAAATCACTGCAGATTCCTTTTAGATAGAATTTGAAAGCCCTGAACAGCAAACAACACTGATAAACCCTCGGATGCTTCAGGAACCCTGCAACCTGAAAACAGTAAAACAAGCAACCAGAAACTGGAAACAATAAATAAAATCCTAAAAAAAACAACAAAAAATTATTTACAATTTTGTGACTCTGCAACAGCCAGATTTGTCAGTGACATCAGATATATTTTCAGAACTTCAGATTACTAATAAAATGTCTCAGAAAGTCTCTCATGCAGATCATGAAATAAACTGAATGATTAACCCAGGATCAAAACCAGCTGGGCTCTGCAATAAAATGCTTGCGGGAGTTGGCTGGTTCAGCCGAGAACTTCCCCAAACACCCACTAATCCTCAAGGGTTTCCTGCACAGCTCACTTCAATCGTCAAATAAGAGAGAAAAAGCAGTACTAGATCTCAAAAACAAT
>APFE031058372.1:453984-490354 GCA_000404065.3 Pinus taeda
AAATGGATCCTCGAACTTAGCCTTTGGAAAAATTTCCCTAGGACCTAGGACTTAGGACTTATGAGGGGATTTAAAACATTTTTTAACCCTCAAAACACTTTACAATTTTACATCTCAAGGGGGAAAACCCCTTTGACATAGACCCTCATAGACTACCCAGTTCTGCGACACAGCTATAATCTAGCAGATCAACATACTAGGATTCTCCTAAGATTCTAATGACAAAATTCATTCCGGTTTTGGTGTTAGGCTGAAGCAAAACTCTGCCGATCATAGATCGGTGAGACAAAAAACCTTCCAGAACGTAGATTATCACTAGAAAATTAGGTCCACCTAGGCAATTTACATACATGACTCAGTTCTGCTAAGATTATTTACAATTTACACATGCAGACTGGGTTTACAATCATAATATGATCAAGTCGACGATGACTGTCGAATGGCACGGACACGTCAATCAAGCGTTATCCCTTTTGCGAAAAAGGGGGTGTACTGCTATGGGAAGTTGACACGTAGTTGTCAACATCTGGCTCTACTTGGGGACACGTTGCTGCACTGCAGGAATGTGAGAATCCAGAATCTGCATTCACGCAACACACAACAGAAATAAGTAGCGTCCATTAAAAAATCATCATATAACATTTAAGCACATGAAAGATAGAAGCTCTTCATTTGTTAACTATCTAGAAAAGCAAATCTAATCCTAAAACAGAAATGAAAATGCTGAAAAAACAAGGAGCAAGGTTAGAAATACAGAGGATGCCCCTTGGCATCAGATGTGTTCAATATAGTGTATACTGAGCATTTGCCTGCTTTCAGGCAAATCTGTCGGCTGCTTGTCGGATGTACCATGTCCAATTCTGCATATGGTAGGACTTTTTCCTATCCGAAAATCAAGCTGCTCGCGGCCGTTTGATGCGTCAAATCTTCTTCTCGTTCTCTTTCTTTTGCGCTTTTTCTTCCTGGCAGGCTGTATCACTAATGACATGGAACTTTTTGCTTCAAAGCTCTCAGATGAAGTATGTAAGATATGCGTGACATGTCTTTCTTTGTTCTGCATCTGCCCTGTAAAGGATGATGGATCAATCTCACAGGTGCCATGAGTTATGACTTGATCTTCTATGACTGGCAGATGAATCTGATTACTAATTTTTCTTTTATCCAGGTCACCTTCAATTATCCACTTTTCAATGGAATAAAGGACCTCATAATAAGATGGAACTTGTTGCAACAGATAAGGGGGCTCCTGATTTATTGACGTTCCCTGGTTTCTTTCATCCTCTGACCATTGTTGAATTTTCTAAACCTGTATTTTGATGGCATCTATCTGACTAGAGTATTCAACCTTTATAGCACTTTTTTCCCTTGCATGGTCTTCTTCCATGGTCAATAACTTTTTCTGAAGATATATCTGATTAGCTTCCATATCTTTTATTACTTTATCGTCTTTTTCCTTTAAGGTCATCAAGCAATGCTGCATAGAGTTTATCTCTTCCTTATGATTTGTTTGCATGGTAGCTAACCGATTATTATGATCGAACGTCATGATAGTCATTTCTTCATCCATAGTTAATAACTTGTTTTGCATAGAATTAATTTCCCTATCATGATTAGCTTTCATGGTCGTCATATTTTCCTCTAAGCCTGATAACTTGCTTTGCATAAAACTAATTTCTGTGTTATGATTAGTCTTCATGGCCTCAATTTCCTTAGCATGTTGATTTTGCATGATCTCCATCTCCCTATTACGTTTTTCCAGGTGGGTGCATAAGGTTCTCACATCATTGGCATAATTAGTTTGATTTATCTCCATATTTTTTACCAGCAACATTAGTTCTTGTATAATTTGCTTTTGATCTTCCTTTTCATTGTCATTTGTCCCTGCTTTTCCATTATCATGGATTTGATCTGCAATGGCACAAGTGGATGGCACATTCTGATATGAAGAATTGTCTTGGAAACTTTCACCATCAGCTGGATGATTACTTTCATTCTGCTGCACAGTTTTAGGGGCACAAAACGAGCTATCTAGATAACCATATCTATCTTTAAAAGAATTGACAATGTCTTGTAAAGAAGTGAAAGAATATTCAAGACAATTATTAAACCAATTTAAAGCATCACCCTCTAAAGAAAAGACAAAAAGACGCATTTTGACATCTTCGTGATTGTACTGAGGGGGTCTACAATATATGATCATTACACGAGTAAACAAGCCTAGATGTCTTTTAACAACGACTGAATCACCATTTGAGAACAAAGGTAATTTAGAAATGGCCACTTCCGGAATATCGTGGAGATTATCAGTAAAATGACATGGTTTAAACGAATAATCCATGATGAATAATGAGGGACCAAATGGATGATAGAAAGAGATCTCTGCTCAAGAAAATTAGAAGATGAAAGAAGTGGAGTCGCCACTTGAACAATGAATCTAATTCTAGGATCCAAAAAGCAACCAACAAGCAGATATGAGGGAGGCTTCTTGTCTGGGAAAAGTAAGAAAATGGAGTCGCCACCCAAACAAGAAACGAGCTGAAGAGAAGTTGTTGATATGGCGAAGGATAAGGTGATGAAAAGATCAAAAGACGCCAAAGAAAGTTGGCCGTTTGACAGGTTAATGGATGGCGAAAAAGATAAGATGATGCCAAAAAATTTTGACTCTGCCAGAAAGATGAAAGAATGATGAAAAATGAGAAGATGAATGTCGTTGAAACGCCAGGGACAGAAAAACTCTGTCCCCGGCAACGGCGCCAAAAAATGTTGTCGCACGGATCGTCACGACAATGCTCAAATCAGGGGCTGTCACTCTGATCCCTGATCTCTCTGTTTAAGCCTATCTCCCACGGCTAAGGGGGGTAGACCCTATAGGAAATTGGAAGACCAACTGTGAACCAGTTGGTTTGGGAGACACGAAAGAGAACAACACTAAATGGATTTGTTTAATTTAATGGACCAGTGCCTTATGGGTTTGATGTTTAAATGGTTGCTTACTAGATGTTGCAGAAATGTAAACCGTGCACAGCAATCATTTATCATCAAATAACTTTGAACAATGCAAGATATCCAGTAAATTCACAATGCTTTTAACAATGATCTGGCAAATTTTAAAAAATAAACTTTGAAAGATACAACCATGTAAATTTGAACATTAACCAGATATCATATTCCTGTAGCAAATCTTCAGAATGATCATTCATGCATGATAAACATCAATTCCACATCAAAATCTTAACCTCAACTGGAAAAAGTAAAACATGATAAGCGCTTGAGCCAAGACCGAATCTGGCCAAAATATTCCCAAAATGTTATGATAAAATAAAATTTTGAAACTAAAAAAAATCTAAACAAAATTTAAAATTTAATCTAAAGTCTAAATAAAAGAAATTTTTATTGTCCCTCTTTTTTTTTTCTTTCTTTTTTTTTCTTTTTTTTTTTTTTTTTTATCTTTTTTTTTTTAAATTATGATTTTTTTTTTAATTTCAAAACAAAGCAAAGCTAAAAAAAAAGAAAATGAAAATCTAATTTAAATCTATAACTAAAATAAGAATCAAAATTAAAATCTAAAACCCTAAGCTAAAACCCTAAAGCCCCCTTTTTTCTTATGGATTCTTATTTTTTAAGTAAAATCAAACTAAAAAAAAAATTAAATCTAAATGAGCTTAAACATAACGCATATATATTAAACAAACTAAAACCTAAAAAAATGAAACGTAACTAAACTAAACTAAGTCTAAAATTAAAAAAAAAAAAAAAATCGATTTCAATTTAAATCCTACGCTACGTAACTATGCCAAACTTCAAACCTAAAACCCACGACTATTATGAAAAAATCGAATGCGTTTTGCGTGCGGGCTATGAGGCTCGACAGCGGCAGCATTTGAACTGAAGCTGATGGCGTATAATGTTTTGATGCAGGTGCGATGGCGGCAGATGGACGCAGCACGCAGGCAATCTTTGCAGGTGGCTGCAGGCTTTAGGTGCGGGTTCTGGAAGGCTGCGGACGGGAGCAGATTTGTATTGCAGATGGTGTATGGTGAAATGGAGACGCATGGATACATCAGCGTGGAGAGAATGCGCAGAAAAAAATCAACGCATGGAGCTGCAGAGTCGATCTGGAGGCTGAGGATTGGAAGGAGGCACGCAGGCAGAGAGGGTCAAAGTTTTTCTTTGAAGAATGGGTGTGCAAGTTTCGAGCAGTGTGGAAGCTTGCGTGTGGAGGAAGTAGAGCGATAGACAGCGCGGGGTTCGAATGCAGATGGAGGTTGTATGCAACAGTTAGGGAATGCGGATTGAAGGCCTGTACAGCATTGAGGGAGCAACCACAAAATTTGAAGCGTTTCTTGTTGCGTGTGGGGCTATGAAAAATACGTTGAAAAAGCACGGGACTGCGAGGGCGATGGAATGTCTGGTGATTGAGAATGCCAGAAGGAACCAGATTGCCAAAAGAAACCACTGAAGCTCCACACGAAATATTTGAAATTCTCTGCTCCAAATTTGTCTAATAAAACCCCAAAAATTTCTCAATCATCAGCACCTGTAACCTGCAAATGGAAAACCAAAAAAAAAAATCTGGAAAGAACACGCAAAGATTAAAAAAAATGAAACCCTACAAACTGGATCAAAATTTTAAAATTTTAGCTCTACAAAAGCCAGATTTGTCAGTTATCATCAAATATATTTTCAGAACTTCGGTTGCTAATGAAATGCTTTAGAAATCTCTCATGCAATTCAAAAAAATAAACTAAATGATTAACCCAGGATCAAAACTAGCTGGGTTCCGCGATAAATGCTTGCGGGAGTTGGCTAGTTCAGCCGAGAACTTCCCCAAACACCCGCTGATCTTCTTCAACAAGATTTTCCTGCACAGCTCACTTTAACCATCAATAAAGAGAGGAAAAACAGTATTAGATCTCCAATGCAATAGAGATACCTGCCATTACTTCAGAAACCCTCTATCATTCAAACCTAGCAAGTGAACAAGAACTTATGCTCAACAATACTTCTTTGATTTAAGCTGTTATAATGGTGAAAATTAAAATCTGCAGAAACTAAAATAGCTCACAGCATTCAAGAGAATACACAGCAGATTTCGACCCAAAGTTTTCTTTTTTAGCACCCGGAAAGTGTTCCAAGAGAGTTCTTCAGCCCAAATTCTAGATCCCAATATATCTTCAAATGGACCCTAGACCGTATTGTTAGGGAGAAATTCCAAGGCTAGTTCGAGTGATCCTGTCAAACTAATTTTCGACCGTCAATGAGGATCAAGATATCTCTTAATCTCATCCGTCGATTTTTAATTCATTTAAAAATTGAATTCTCAAAATATATTATTTTTTTATTTTTTTAAGTTTTACTTTGTTTTTTATTATTTTTTTTTTTTTTTAAATTTTCTTATTTTTTATTAATTTTTTAATTTTATATTTTTTTATTTTTTATTTTTCAGTTATTTTTTTAATCTTTTTAATTTATTTTTAAATGGATTCTCGAACCTAGCCTTTGGAAAAATCACTTAGGACCTAGGACTTAGGACTTAGCACTTAGGACTTATGTGGGGATTAAAACATTTTCTAACCCTCAAGACACTTTACGTCATGACTTTTACAATTTACATCCAAAGGGGGAAAACCCATTTGATATAGACCCTCATATTTCACCCAGTTTTGCGACCAAACATAATCTAGCAGATTAACACAACAGGATTCTCCTAAGACTTCTAATAACAAAATTTATTCCAGCTTTGGGGTCAGGTTGAAGGAAAACTCTGCCGATCATGGATTGGTGAGACGAAAAACCTTCCGGAATGCAGATTATCACTAGAAAATTAGGTCCACCTAGGCAATTTACATACATGACTCAATTCTGCTAAGATTATTTACAATTCAAAATGCAGACTGGGTTTACAACTTAATATGATCAAGGTCAACGATGACTGTCGAATGGCATGAACATGTCAATCAAGCGCTATCCCTTTTTGCGAAGAAAAGGGGGTGTACTGCTATGGGTAGTTGATACGCAGTGGTCAACACCCCTAATTTTCCATGCAAGTCATCATGTGGGACCCCAAAGTGGGTCTAGCACACAAATGCTAGTCTCATGGATTTCTAGATGAAAGATAATTTTGTACAATGCTCCAAAAGGGCTCTAATTATCGTGTTTACCCTCCCATGTCTCAGGGATGAGATAAACCTCCTCTGGGGCTTAGATCAGTTGTCATAATCATGTTAAGTCAGTCAAGGCACACTGGTCCAAGCGCATCACCTCATGAATAATGAGGGGCAATAAACAAACTGTTGAAGGTGTTAAGGCTGCCCATGGTGTGAAATGATGCTCTACACATGATGGGAGTCCCGTGGCTCTCAACGCATCCCCTAGGGTGTCAATATGATCCTCTGGTGGGCTTGGGCCCCAATTAAGTTACCCATCCCATAATGAAACCACCTGCCAATTAAATATAAGATCCATTGAACTTCCTCACCATCAGGGATTTTTTGTCGCTTAAGATGTACACCTAAGTGTAAGAAAAGTTTCCAACCCCACAAAGTATAATCTTTAAGGCGCAAAGCTGAGAGTAGGGGTTGTCACCTATTCCCTACTCACTCTGTTTAAACTCTCTCCTAGACAAGCTAAGGGGGGTAGTCCCTATGGATAGAACGAAAGGAAAAAACTTGTTGAAGACAAGAAGTTCTAGGAGATGAGGGCAAGGCTAATAACTTGATTTGCTTAGCAAGCGAAATTATTATTGAACAATGTGGTTATTAAAGATAGATTTAGTTAATTCAATAAGACATTTAATGAGATAAATAGATGATAGACCAGTGTCTTATAAACAATGCTCAAGACAAATTATAACACTTGCACAAAGGATATTTCAAGCTATAAGATAAGCAATGTTGCAAGACAAGTGTTAGTACAAGAAACCAAGAGATTATAAGCAATAAGATTTGAGATAAAACTTGCAAGAAAGAAAGTTTGTCCTTCAAGTAAAGATGCTTAAATTATGATATGACAATCAAAAGACAATAAGCATGAAATTGACAAGTACAAGAATATTAAGGAAAAGCTTGCAAGGAAATAGTTAGCCCGCAATTCTAATTACAAATTTGAAATAACCAATTGAAACAGAATGTTAGATGGATGAATGCAAGACTAATATATGTGAGATGCAAAGTGTTGGTATTATGATACATGTCTTGTCCTTGATGGCAACTCACTTGTAACAGAATTCACAGGTCAGTTCAGAAGCGACAGAATGAATACAAACAGAATACATTAATGAATATAGATGTGACAAAATGCATGACAATTCAGAGGAATCAGTTCAGAAGAAAGATAAAGTTGGAAGTTCAAGAATTATACACGGGTTCTGGTAAACCAAGTCGAGTTGCACACGAGTTTAGTGAAGGAAAGTAGCATATGGTTTTTGTACCATGGTATTGGCCCATAGTAATGAGCGTGACAATGAATATTGATCCTGTCAAAGATTACCACCAGCACTAATGTTGTTTCAACCCGTGGTATTGGATGAGGGCTAATCTATATAAAGAAGTGAAGATCAAAGGGCTAAGTGTGGAATAGAAAGAGTTTTTTTTATGAATACTTCAATCTGAAGTATATTTGCATTGTAAGGGCCATAATTATCACGTTGATCTAAAATAATTATGTATCGATGGATACAATGATGGATCAGGATCATGAGACTTGAAATCACTATTCATTGTATGATCTATTCAAGGATTGACAGGATCTAAGTACTGACGCATGTTTTTATCTTTGATTATTATGATCTAGGTTTTTCTGAAGTTCTGAAGAGTTGCGCAATTATAGGTCAAAATTTGAAGATCTATACGCAGGTTGGTTTCGGGAAAAGCGTGTATACACACGGTTCACTTCTGCAAAGTCGCATATATAAAGTAAGGAGTTTTCTGTCCATAAATGATTGATCAACCTGACCAGTGTTGTTGTTTCTCTATTGTCAGTCAATGATGTTCTCATGTTGATCTGGGTTAAGAGATAATGTCTAAAGTAGATGTAATTGAATGATGAAGTTGAATTCGGGTAATAATTGATTGATGAATGTTAAGATTACTAGCTGATTATAATTGAAGATCAGAGACAGCCCTGTGATTGGTTCAAAGTGTTGCAGTAGATCTGAATGTGATTTAGTGTTCCTTCCAAAAATTGCAGTGGTCAAATTTTCAATTTTCAGTATATTAAGATCTATACGCGGGTTTCTCTCCATAAAAGAGCGTATGCACGTGGGTTGCCTTAAGTGAAGTAGCGTATACATTTTGACAGGTTGTAGTTGATTCTCTGTGTTAATGCAGCATTCTGAGTTCAATTCTGTGTACTGGTTACAATGATCTGACTACTCTAGTTGATTAGTTATGTTTTGATTATGTATCAGTTGTTTGGGTTTCAGTGATTGGTTGTGTCAGAGGTTGATGATTGTTTTTTAGCATAAGTGTTGATATTGGATCCAGTCTGAAAATTTGATGAAACGTGGTCCATGGATATTGCTGAGGGTTGGAGCCTTCAGTGAGGAAGTCAAAGCTTCCTACCAATAGTAGCTTCTGATCAAATCAGGGGGTTGGAGCTCCCTTCCAGTAGGAGCTGGAAAACGAGTGAAGGTTGTAGCCTTTAGCAAGTGGGTGCTAGCGTACTGGTATGAGTCTGCACCAGTACAAGAATGTAAACAGTTTTTGATATTAATAAGTTTTGAAGATTGAGACGACAGCAGCAGTGGTTTTCTCCCACATTGGGTTTCCACCTTAAATCCTGGTGTTCATGTGTGTTTTATGTGTCATACTTTTTTTTTTTTTGCTTAAGCGGGAGTAGTGCCTTCTATTTCATTCAAACAAGCATAATTTACAAAATTTACCCCAAGCCACCAACCTGTGTGGTGTTGGGCTTGCAAGGATCAGACTCGACAAAAACTAAGACTTCATACCCTCAAAAAATACACTCCCAACCATTTGGGAACATCCAAAAATAAACACCGGGACTCACCGTTTCCGCGGACCCTCCCCTCAAAATCCGCGTCATCAAAACCTAAACCTACCTCGAAATCTAAACCAGCCAAACTTCACATGAGATCCAACCCCTGAGAATCATTTCGCATCAGGAAGAAACCCGAAGGATAACCCCCGGGCCTCATCGAGCCTTTCGATTAATTCCGACCGTTGATCTGCTTAATCCCATCGAACGGTGGAACTGAGCCATCGCACAGCCGAAGTGATCGCTCTTTAGCGTGCGATGAGGGTGGTTTTCAGACACGGCCCTCATCCACGCGTCAAGATTTGTATGGAATCGCTGCCCGAAAATCAAAACTGCCTTCCGTATAAAAGCGGTGCAATCTCACCTAAACCACTTTGGAAGCAGTTTTGTGTCCCGCCACTGAAACTTGTGAAAAGTTTCCCGCCATCTTTTGTTACTTTCCACCTCCTTTCTAGATGCGATAACCCTACACCTGACTCCGGGGCTGTGCAGGGAAGAGATTCCCGCAGTAGCTGAGGCCGACCCTGACCAATCTTCCACCATAGGCTTGTCAGACCAGGAAAGCGAAACTTGCCAAAAACCGATCATTGCAAATTAGTTTCCTGAGTTTTGTTCTTATACACTTCTTTGTCCTCTTCCTCCTGGTTATGGCAGAGTTCTTTTAGGTTGCTCGACGACATTGCAAGCCAATCCATCAAAACTCTGTTGTCCTTACATCTCACACCTTGGTTGGCCAAAATATCAGCCAACTTGTTGGCATTTCGACGCACATGGATGAATCTAAGAGTACGCAGCCCCTGAAGATGTCCCTGAATTTTCTGGAGAACCTGTATTAGCCTCCAATGTTTTGAAACTTTCTCCGGCCCTATTCCATGACTGATTCTTTTGGCTGCGTTGATGACTAACACCGAATCAGCTTCTATTATTACGTTTTGGCGATTGTTCTGTAGCAGAAATTCTAAGCCTTGTTCCAAAGCCATTAATTCCGCCATGTTGTTGGTGGCTTTTCCTAGATGACCATAGACGAGGGAGATGATGCTTCCGTTTTCATCCCTAAGAACCCCTCCAAAGCCCGCCATGCCCGGGTTGCCCTTTGAAGCCCCATCGATATTATACTTTAAAGCCTTCCGGGGGAGGATTCCATAAATCCTTAACCGGTTCCCTCATGTTTATTTTCCTGTCTATACCTAGCGGACTCAGCCCCTGCATGCCAAACTGCCTGAGAATTGAAAACTCTTCTTCTGAGGAAGGATTTTTAGGGAGATCCCTGACTGTAGTGATGACTGTCTCCTTAAGTTGTTTTCAAATTTGCTCCAAAACGTGAAGAGAGGAACTCTTCTCTTCTTTGAATATTCTTTTGTTTCGCTCTTTCCACACATTCCATATGATGAAACTTGGTAAGAGAGCCCAGGCAAAGTTAAGAACTTCATAATCCGAGAAATTATTCCTCCAATTGGTTAGGGTATTTGTGATGTTGCCTTTGTCTCTATCCGACTGTTTGAAGATGGTGGCAAAAAAATCCCATAACGTGGAGGTGAAAATGTAGCTATTGAGAAGATGTTCCAAGGTCTCCTCTTGGACTTCGCATAGCTGGCATCTGGAGGGTCCCAGTATACCTCTCTTCCTGATATTATCCTAGGTTAAGATTTTCCGATGGTGAACCAGCCACATAAAGAGTTTGATCTTCATCCAGCCCTTGTGCCTCCATAGCTTCTGCCAAGTTCTGTCCATAGCTTGGGCTTCCATCCCAAGGAGAATCCCTTTCGCTTCCTTAATGTTAAAGTTGCCTTCTTTGTTATTGCCCCATCTTAGTTGATCCTGCCCTTCCGTAACTAGAATCATCCTCTGATCCAACAACCTCTTAAGGGTCTCTGCCTTACTGTTCAAGGTCCTGTTATCTCTAACCTCTATTTCCTTCCATGTTCTCCATTTTTTTGTATTGTGAGAATGCTCCCAAAAGTCCTTAACTTTCCTTAATCTTTGGTTGTCTGTCTCCTGTTTGAGGCCCATAAATTCTTCTATCAAAAGAGTTGGTTCTTGTTGCCATTTGTCCTCCCAGAATAGTGCCAGATCTCCATCCCTGATTTCCCAGAAACAGTTATTTTGGACAACCTCTCTGTTCTCCCAGGCCTTGTTCCATATGGGAGAGCCCTTTATGTTTCCAGTCATTCTTATGAGATCATGAGAAAGCCAAGCACTGGCATATTTTTCCTTCCAGATGCTTGCCCATTGAGCCTTAGGATCCTTAACCCACCTCCACCAAAGTTTGGCCCCTAGAACCTTACTTAGAATCTCTATATCATCCAATCCAAGGCCACCTTGGTTCTTGGGTTTACAAATCTTATCCCATGATATTAAAGCCCATTTTTTCCTTGTTTCCTCTTTGCCCCAGAGAAAATCTCTTTGGATGTTTCTAAACTGCTGTAAACTCCTTTTGGAGCTGGGAGAGCTGATAACATGAAGACAGGGATAGCTTGTAGCACTGCCTTTGTGAGAACCAGTCTACCCGCTAGATTTAGAGACCTATTTGCCCATTTCCTGACCTTATCTTGCATCTTAATGATTAACGGTTCCCATATGCTTTTGAGCATAGGTTTAGCCGTTAGAGGAACTCCCAAATACTTAGAGGGAAGAGAATCTCTTTGAAATCCAAGGATTCTGGAGACATTTCTCTGGATGGCTATATGTGTATTAAAGAAAAATATTTTTGATTTGGAAAGATTAACTTCCATACCTGAAGCCGAAGCAAAGTCTTTCAGAATTTGTTTGTAAGCTAGCACTTCCTTGATCGTGGGAATTCCTTGTAGCATGGTATCATCTACAAACTGTTGATGAGTCAATGCTTGTCCATTCTCCGAAAGTTGTAGTCCTTGAATTTTTCCGGTAGCTCTAGCATGCTTGATGGACTGCCCCAGCCCTTCCATCATGAGGATGAAGAGAAAAGGAGAGAGCGGATCTCCCTGTCTAAGACCTCGAGAAGGCAGAAAAAGTTCAGAGGGAGAGCCATTAATTAAAATTGAAAAGCTTGAGGAAGTCACCAGGGCCATGACCCATCTGATCCAACCATGATCAAAACCAAACGCAACAAGTACTTCTTGATATATGTCCAACTTACTTTATCATATGCTTTGGCAATGTCCAATTGCATTATCATACCAAATTTCCTTTCACTGGTTAACGAGTGTACCACCTCGTGAGCTTGTATGATGTTGTCTAGAATTTGTCTGCCCTCCACATAACCTGATTGTTCCCCCGAAACCAGCAAAGGCATTAAAGGTTTGAGTCCGTTGGCCACAACTTTGGAAATTCTCTTATAAACAACGTTGCATAAGGCGATGGGTCTATACCTCTCTAGAGTTTGGGCATTATCCTGCTTCGGAATAAGGGAGATAAAGGAGGTATTTAGAGCTCTCAAAATGGTTCTGTTCAACCTGGAGTCTTCCACAACCCTAATAATATCCTCTTTGACAATATTCCAACAAGCTTTGAAGAAATCTACATTGAAACCATCCGGACCTGGAGCCTTACCATTTTTCATTTCCTTGAGGACCTCACTAACCTCCTCTTCGATAACCGGTCTGTTGAGATTACAATTATCCTCTCTAGATACCAACTTGGGGATATGCTTTATGAGGTCCTTGATGAAAGGAACCCTGTCTAAAGTGTTCTCCTGAGCAATACCTCGGAAGTGCTTAACTAACACTGCATCTATCTTCTCATGAGATTGATGTATCTGCCCATCCGCGTCCTTAATCGAAGAGATTCTGTTGTAAGTCCTGTTTGCTATAGTAGATTTATGGAAAATTTTAGTATTTCTCTCTCCTTCTTTTAGCCATTGGACTCTTGATTTTTGTTTCCAAAAAATTTCCTCTTGATAGCACAGCTTTTCCCACTCTTGGTGATGTTTCTCAACTTGTTCATTTTTGTCCTTGTCATAACCTTCCTTGATCAAAGCTTGGTTGAGCTCCATTATTTTATTTTCCACCTCTTTCTTTCCTGCAAAAATATTACCAAATCCATTCTTATTCCAGGATTTAAGTTTCAGCTTGATGTACTTTAATCTTTTGTGAAGCAGGAACATTGTTGATCCTTGGGTTTGCAGATCCTCGGCCCACCATTCTTCAATGTTGCTGATGAATTTTGGGTGAGAAAGCCACATATTTTCAAATCTGAAAGGTCTATTTCTTGGGGTGCCTATGCCCTTGATTTCCATTTGAACCAGCCAGTGATCTGAACCTCCGAAGGGAAGAATTCCTGTTGTTATTTCCTTGTCTATAAGCATGAAATCCTCAAAGATCATGAATCTATCTAACTTGGAGGCTACCTATGAGCGCCCTCCTCTTTTATTGTTCCATGTACAGAGGCCATTGTTTGTCTCAATATCAACAAGGTTCATGCTTTCTGAAAAAATTTGGAAGGCTAAGGAATCTTTATTTAGAGCTCTTGTACCTCCTTTTTTCTCCGAGAGAGATTTGATCATATTGAAGTCTCCTCCTAGGACCCAAGGTAGTCCTGCATGTCTGACTCGTAGATCCACCAAGGAGTCTATGAACTTGATTTTGTCATCTAACCTTTGAGGGCGATAAACATTCATGACTAGGTAAGTGTCCCTGTCTCCTGCTGGCTGTATAACAACTGATAAATAGTTCCTTGATGCCTCCACATCAATTATACCAATTTTTTGGGGATTCCAAAGAGTGAGGATACCCCCTGCTATATTTTCTGCTTTAACTTCTAGAAAATCGAATCCACTGAGCCATTTACTATGGATTTGCCTTAATTTCTGAATGGGGCATTTTGTCTCTTGGACAAAAATTATATCCGAAGCTGCCTGTTTCATTCTATTATTCATCATTCTCTGTTTTCTCTTGCTACCAAGACCTCTAATATTCCAAGTTGTAAACTTCATAATTAAAGATTGGTAAAGGAGTAACTGGTTAGGTCTTTCATCTTACCTGAGTTCACCATAAGCTTTCCATATTCCATTAGTAGCTCGTTTTGTTTTTTCCTACCTCTTTTTTTCCCTAGATTTCTCGGTGCTAACCCCGGAGTCATTTTTGCTGCTTTCATCTCGTCATTGCTGTGTCTTTCACTATTATTTACTCCCTCTAAAACCCTTTGCCTGGGTTTTCCATAAGAATAGCTGTTGTATCCGATTGAGCTCTTCTTGTGGTAGTGATTCTACCCCACTAGTTGTTCCCTGAGCCAAGAACCCTTCTTGATCCAGGTTTTCTCTGTCCAGAATCTCCTGAAGCTCATTGTCCTCCATCTCCATATCACTTTGGGTCATTTCCTAATCCATTTCCACCTCTGATTCATTCAACCTAATCCCCTTCTGTTTTTCGTTTTCCTGTGTCTGATCTCTTTCTTTATCCTTTTCCTTCTCGTAATCTTCATTCATAGCTTGATCTTCTACTGTTATTTCTTCCTCCTCTTCAAGCACTTGGAACTGGTTCTGGCTACCCTTTTTTCCTTCAGCATGGTATTGCTTTGTCCCTTTTGTTCCGCTTTTCCCTTTATGAACTACTTTGTGGAAGCTATTTGCGTCTTTCATTACGTTCATTTTGCTTTTGTTCTCTGCTTGACTGAGGAGGCAGTCTCTTAGAAGGTGCCCATGTTCATGGCATCTACGACATCTAAATGGAATATGTTCATAGTCGACTGTTTACACCCATTCCTCATCAAAAACCTCCAAGATGACTTCATCCGGAAGAGCTCTGGAGGTCCATTTCCACACAAATCCTAGCAAAAGAAGTGTATTTCCCCTCCTTGTGGCTTCATAGGCTTTGATAAACCGTCCTAATTTATTGCATATGGCTGCAAGGGATTCAGTTTGCCAATAGTCAAGAGGTAGAGAATAGAGTCTTACCCAAACCGGAACCGAAGTAAAAGTTTCCCGCTCTGGAACGAAGTTCATCGTCCATGGTCTCATATAGAGCCCTGCTGCTGCATAGAAGTAGGGCCCACCTTCAAACACGCTGTCCTTATCTTCAATGTTAGTGAACACCACAGTAAAAAAACCTTTGGACCCCAGATGTAGGTCAATGCTACCTTTGGGCTTCCAGTGGTATCTTATCCATGTTTGTAAAGCTTTTTCAGTGGGCCATAGCCCCATGAATTTGCATATGATTGCGTAAGTCTGCATGTGATCTCTGTGCTCCTGCAGCGCTAGATTATTTAAAACTACTCTAGGAGTAATTTCAGCTCTAGGTTTGCACTGACTCTTCTGATTTTTGTCTTTTGTTCCCTGTCTTTTGTCATTTTCTTCCTTATCTTTTGAACCATTCTTCTCCTTCGCTTTGGTGCTTTCCGATTCCTTCTCCCTGTTATTTCTGCCTTCCTCCGCATCACCTTTTCCTTTATCCGGAGGCCTCTTACTCCTGTTGGCCACTGCTTCCTTGTAGGAGGGAGTGGAACTCCCTCCTCTGCGCCGCTCCATGGAGAGAAACCCGCTGCAGAAGTCGTTAACCCTGGTCGCCTCTGCTCACATTCGTTGTATCCTCCATAAATAATATTATTCCTTTTATGTGTCATACTTTATTCTATTCTTACTGCACCTGTTTACTGCTTATCAAATGCTTGATAAATCTCTTACATTTTGGTTCAAAGTTTAACAGATAGAGAATTAGTTGTTTTACAAAGTTTACTTGGTATACGCTAGTTTCTACTATAACAGTCGCGTATATACGCTAGTCTCTGTTACAACAGTCACGTATATACGCTAGTTGGGTTCAGTAAAGTCGCATGTACATTTCTGAAAGGAAAAGTTATTATTTAGCATTTAAAATATTGATTCACCCTGTTGTCGCACAGATTGTCTAGGCACCACGACTACAGCTCAGATCGAGCGCTGTCACCCTGATCCCCAATCTCTCCATTTAATTTGTCTCCCGATAGCAAGCTAAGGGAGGTTGACCCTATGGAAATCGAATGAAAGGGAACTAGTTGGGAACCAAATAATTCGAGAGACACAGTGAAGCGACCAAGTACTTGATTAAGATTTAGCAAGGCTTATAGGATTTGATTAAATTTAAACGATTGATACTAGTGCCTTATGGAGTCAACGATCTTGCTAGGGAAATTAAGACCAAGTAATCAATTAACAATTGCTGCTTAGATGAATGACTATCTTATATGAAATGCAGATCCTAAAACTAATGTGAGATACAAGAATCTTGGTTAATTTTAGTTAAATGTCTATCTGAGTTTAATCCTTCAATCCTTTCTATGTTGAGCCTGATTTCGTAGTAATTGGAAGAGAGAAGATAAGGTGAAGCACACTAAGGTGTGATCAACGATACCTCTCCGACGTTGTAGAGAGTTGTGGCTCTGACAACTGCAAGGTCACCGTTTTAAGTACAATTAAAGCAAGCTTCTCAAACAAAGATAGATGGATACCTATCTCTCTATCAACCAAGCTTATGCTTGGAAGTAAATTTTAGTTATGCAGAACTAACTTAAAATGCAAGTGCACGAGATGATGAGCTAAAGTTAGACTCAAGGTTTAGAAACACTTGTGCCGCAAAAGCCCTTAATCACTAAAATGAAATGTTCACTTTACTGGATGAAGACTTAAAAATAAACCGCTAAAGATATCACAATTAAACCACAAGCTTATTTCAAATCTTTTTGATACAATTATATCTCAAAGAAAACAAAAACTTCTTTACAATTTAATATCAATGTCAACAGATGCTCAAAAAATACTCAGCTTAGGAAACAAAGATATGCAATTTATTACAATTCCACGACAGAGTACTTTGATAATTACTCAAAATATTCACAAAATATTTAACATGCAATGAACATCAAATAATTCAAGCAACTAATATGACGATCAATTTCAATAGATGCAAAATATTCTAGCAATTAAATTTCTAGAGATCTAAATACTTTGAAAAACCATGAAATTTAAATGTTAAACAATTCACAATCCTAGAATTAAAAAAAAATGTGCTTAGTGGCCCAAATCTAGGAAAATTTGTTGTTTTCCTATAGTCAACATTTAGATACAATTAAAAATTTAAGTGTGTTTGACTATGGAGAAGTTAAAATGTTTAATACCACAAAAGTTTTCTTTTAAATTTTACCCTTAACACAAAAAGACACCAAGAAGAAACTATAAATTAACAATTTAATTATTCCTTAGGCAAATTTAATGTGCTAAGCTTTATGAAACAAGTTGATGTGGCCAATGATCAATTAAAAAAAAATTTAATGTGACCAAAGTAAAACAAATCAAAAGGATTTAATAAAATTTTAATTTTTTAATGGGCCAAAGGCCACAAAAAGAAATTAAAATCTTTTAATGTGAAAAATTATCTTTTGATTTAATATCTAGACACATAAAATGAAATTTTCTTATTTTTTACGTTTTAAAAGTTTTTTAAGCAAAATCCAAATGTAAAAATAAAAAATAAAAAATAAAAAAAAACAAGGATTAGAAAAAATAAAATTCGATCAAAGTCATTCAAATCAAAATGTGTAAGTGTTTTTTTTAATTTAAAACCAAAAAAAAAATCAAAACAAAATTAAAATGAAAAGCTAAAAAATCGAACTATGTTAAATAAAAAAAAATAACCTAAACCCAAAGCATAAACCTAAAGGATATCAAAGCTAAGAAAGAAAACAAAACAAAGGAATTCGAATGTTACGTTTGCCTGCAGGTTGGAGCTTGACAGTGGTGAAAGATGCAGATTTGAAGGAGCCACAAGTCGGAAGGGGATGAAGGACGCGGGGGAAATGGAGCTAATGGAATAGGAACGAGGGTGAGAGCTCGATGGAGGATAGCAACATTGAGGGCCGTAGGTAGAAAGCAACAGGCTTCGACAGAAGAGACTAAGGAGATGAGGGGACGCAGATATGGCAGCAAGGGTTTGTGTTGAATTTTGTAAGTCTATCCGTTGGAATATTAATCTGTATTTTGTTGGTTTATTTCTTTTACTTGTAAATTTTGAACAAGTTATTTAAAACATTTAAATACCGAAATAAAACACAATACAGTCACAACATCTACATATCATCAGCTGAAAGAAAACAAACACACAAGTGACACCGTTATTTTTGGACATATGTCCCCGGAAAAACCCAATGCAGGAAAACTGGTGCAGCGATTCTGAGGGTCTATTATTATGCAATATTTCCTTCAGTACAACTGGGTGCCTAACCGACTCACCCGAGAGAGAAAAAATAAACAGTAGCAATACCTCTCTATTCGGAAAAAGGTATTCAGAAAATTGTCCCACAAAACCCTCTTCGGCGACTCTGAAGCTCAACATTGCCCTTTTGTCCTCTGCGTCAGCCTCCTATTGCATTGCGTCAGCCCCAAGACCCTCTGTGTCAGCCCTCTAAGGCACTGCGCAGCCTCTAGGACCCTTTGCGTCATTCCCTCTGCCTTTTGCATGGACGACGCAGTCCCTCTGGGCTCTGTGCTGTCTCTGTTGGGCTCTGTGTGGCCTGCTCTAGCTGCAGCTCTCGCTCTCTGCTTCTGCACTGGTCTCTTGGCACTGTCTCTGCCTCTCTACCCAGTACTCACTCCCCGTCACTGTTGATCATTGATTCACTTTTGCTTAGCAACCTCGCTCTAGCAAAATGAATGATTGATCACTCTGGTGTATCTTCCAACTAACCCTCAAGCCTCTTCTTATACTTTTCTCGTTGTTCCTTCGACGGTCGAGATTAAATCTCTAATCAATGGCTAAGATTATATTTGGCTTGATCCATGCCTTTTGGAACCTTCTAACCCAATTTTATATTAATACCCATTAATATTTTATTTTTCCTAAGTTTAGACTTAGGAGCTCCATTAAAAATATTAATTATTTTAATATCTCCTAAACCGGGTACAATCTATCCAAACCATTTCTAGGTCTTGGAGATCTCATGTGCTTTAGCCTCTCCACCAATTTTCATGGCTAAAGCACATCCGATGCTACCTCAAATGAATAGTTTCCAGGAGAATGGAGCCGCGACGCAGGTGTATAGGGAGCTGTGATCTACGCAGCAAGGGGGGGCACAGATTTTAGTGCTTGCAGGCTCGAGGAGAAAGGAGATCCATAGTGACAGGGAAGGATAGAGTTGCAACAAGAAGAATGAATGCAGCAATGGGGCGTGAGGCAGGAGGAAAACGTAGAGAGAAAAGATTCGTGGAAGAGGGAGGAACAACTCACGCAGACGGAGAAGGAGGATTACGGTAGCAAGGAAAAAAGCAGAAGGAAAGTAGAAAAATGTCAGCAGCCGCAGAAAAAAGGAGACAGAGAAAGGAATAAAGTTATAAACCCAAAAACGTAGGCAGAGAGAATCAAAAAAAATTCCAGAAAAGAGAAAACGCAGCAGCAAAAGAGAGAGGCTCAATACGACAGCAGACATGAGACAAATGGTAGCCAAACCTAAGAAAATTTTCCAAAATTTTCTGATTAAAATGATATATTCTTCTACTTAAAATTTGTCGTCAAAACTCTTGTAGAAAAACC
Source organism: Pinus taeda (assembly GCA_000404065.3). NCBI lineage: Eukaryota > Viridiplantae > Streptophyta > Pinopsida > Pinales > Pinaceae > Pinus > Pinus taeda. The sequence continues at coordinate 473,454 of APFE031058372.1, forward strand.
CCAGATCTAAACTCTGAGATCCTCAAACTGAAAATAATTTAGAATAATGCCCTTGCAAAATGGTATTGAGGCCAGATCTGCACCCTTTACCTGCAAGTCGGTCTACTGTCATCAAATCGGCCTCAAGTCGGCCCAAAGGAGGGAAAATCATCTATATATAGAGGTTGTCCACTCCTCCAAAGATAACGAACTCGCCTCTTAAATCAACAAGAAAGAGAAGTTGAAAAAAGAGTGAGAGAAGTCGAGTATAAGGAAACTCTAGTGCAGCAAACAAGGAGAAGACAAGACCAAAGGTTAAGGGGTTATTCTAAGGGTCAAAAACAACCACACATGTGAAGAAAAGGGACCTCTCTAGAGTCTACGGTCATAACAGCAGCAGCACATCTGTCCCGTATCTTTCATTGTTTGGGCTAGAAACTAAGGCCTATTAGGTCCCCCACTATAGCGAAGAAGAGATTCTCTCTAGCAAAGAAGAAAAGGGTCAAAACCTAAGGGAAACCTCCCACACGTGCGAAAAAACTAGGGCTGCAGTGCTGTCACATCAAGTCTGCAACCTCACATCAAAAAGGAGCTCAGTTGGTTAAGAGAAGGAAGGCATCATCTTATGTGAAAGAGTTCACTAAGGATCAAGGAGAAATATCTCTTCTAGAACTACGCATAAGAAGGTCTATCACCAGTTCCCGAAAGAAGTAGGAGGACGAAGTGTCGGGGAACGAAGTGCCAGAAAGAGGATGAAGTGCCGAGAAACAAAGTGCACGAAGAAGGATTTGACTTGTACTTGGAGGATATTCTTGTCAAGGTTCTAGGGTTTGACATTGATCAATAAGAAGCCTCAATAAGAAAAACTTACTAAAGGGTTTTCCTGTCAAGAGAAGAGAGATTTTGGCCCTAGCAGAGAGCCAACATCTTGTGTTCTTGTTCTTATGGTTTTGGTAGTAGTTTGATGAAGTACGCACACATGCATTAATAAAAGGAAGAAGATTAAGCTAACAAGAAAAGTAAAAAGGCTTCACAAATTGTTATCTAGTCAAGAAGAATAACCACTACACCTAATTGCCCTAGATTCTTCAACACAAATGACATGTGGGGGCACACGAGCGTCCTCATGGATCTCCATACAAATCGAAAATGCATGTAGATCGCCTGCAAGGGCTAGGATGATGGTGTAGGTGATGTCACATCATCGTGCAAGTCCTGGATCATCTGCCAAGTGTATAGTGCAACTCTGGGGCTCGCTGGGCATGATGGATCAAGTGCATCTTCCTCGTCCAATAATTGAACCACGAGTAATCTCTGAATGGTTGTGGGGATCCATGGAGTGTTGTTTGCTGCAGTGGAGGCCCATGGCTCTCTACACACACCCTACATATGCCAATGTAGCTCTCTAGGGTCAGGACCCCATATAGGGAGACCAAACCCAAATGGAAACCACCTGCAATCTTGCAGAAAATCCAATGCGTCCCCATGCCTTCCAGCACACCAGGCCATTAAAGAAATCAAGTAAAGAATTTATAAACCATAGATAACAAGGGAGCACTTCATAATGGCATGCCCTTCCATAGTGGACTTTAGCATGTGTTAGTGTCTCCCAGCTCCAAATAGGGTTAACTAGGCATCCTATTAGGTGGTTTCTACCTCTAAAGGGGGTGGTATATCCATGGCACTTTCTTCAAATGGTGGTGGCATGTGGCATAACAATGGAATGGAGTAGGGAATGAAAGGAGGCAACCTAGATCACATGCCATGGTACAAAGGTAGCTATTAAAAGGGAAGTCCACACTTGGGTAAATAATGTGTAGGAGGGAGCAATCATGGTGCATGAGTTACCCCAACCTTGATTTTTCCACCCTTCTTCATATGCCTTTTGCCTTTTTATGATTTCTTTGGTTAACTACTCGAGGCTTTAGGTAATGAGAGCGCGATGCGTAAACTATAGCAGTGGATACCCCCTTACAAGTTGGGGCAGTTCATCGCCCACCGAGGGTTGGGACAATCATGGGTTCCTGAATGATAAAGGAAGCTCATCAAAGGCCATGTAGGAACCAGAGTGATGGCCATGGAATGGAGTAGAGCTCATGTCATGGCTTTTGCCCACATGCTAAATGCTTTTGTCCTAGCCATCTTTTGCATTTTGTCATACAATTTCTTGTTGAATGTGCTAAATTATGCTTTTTCTTTTTCTTTTAGCTGCATCAACCTCCGGGCATCATTCCAGGCCTGACCCAAGATGTGGGGAAATGGGAGGTGGTGGTTGACCGTATGTGAACCCAATGGAGGAATGTGGACCCAGGTGGAAGGAGAGATGATTAGGGGTGTAATGAGTGGAAGGGGAGTAATATATGCGAATCGGGAAGAAGGACCACGGAACCAAAATTAGGGTTTCCCACATAGCACCATCCCTAAAACCAATAGGTCAGTAAAAAAGATCCCACAGAACTAGGGTGCAAGGTTAACATCACAAAAGAGACCTAGGGGACAAGAGCATAAACCTAGACCACTCTTTCTGTTGAATCCCCTCATTAATCCATGCCCAAAGTTTCCATGATAAATAAACTAGAATAATCAATTACCAAATAACAAGGCATACCTTTAGGTTTGGGAGGCCCACCTTCAAACATACGATCATGATAGATGGGTGAGGGACCACATGGTTGGCTGAAGTGGCGGAGAAATGGCACATCGAGCTAGTTGGTGGCTACGAGCGGTTGGTGGCTGTCAGCTGAGGACCATCATGGAGAAAAAAATTCTCCTAGGGATATTTGATCCAGGTGGATATTGGTGGCCACCCGCCTATTCCACTTGGAACCCCACCATTGTTTCTTTCAATTTTTCATTTTCCTTAATTGTAGCACAGTTTACTATTTTTGGCAGCTTTTCGGGTTCTGAACTTTCAGAGTCATTTTGAGGCCCTAAACAATGTTTTTTGGGAAAACCACTGGCGGCGAATACGAGTTTTGAACTTGATATTCGTTGTCAGCAATTGTAATCCTCGGATAGACCTTTCTAACGAGATATCGTGTGCGTCAAACGAAGATCGTATGCCAAAGTTACAACCCCGGGAAGTAAGTTACCACGCCGGGAAGTTGATCTACCAACTTACCCCAACGGAGCCCATAGTTTGATGTTTCATCCCCTAGGGTTATGTTTTTGGATGTTTGGGGCTTTCCATAGTTTCTCAATAATAAATAGGCCTTCAAGCCTCATTATAATACAGTTCAGAGGCATGTAGCTGCCACATCTCTTCTCAGAGATAAGCTACCATCGCCCGAGCTAGTCTTATTTCCATTCTGTTTGTACGCATATTTCAGTATTTGATATTAATGAGATGAAGTGTTATTTCTGTTGCATCTTTGTATTTATGGTTATATCTATAATTTGTTGCGTTTCGGTTTAAATCTAGATCAATGGTATCAAAGCGGTCTGCTCTTTCTCTATTTTTCTTTGCATGTCCCCAATGAGGTCGGGGTATAAGGGGCTACGACTCAATCTAGTTGAACCTTTGCAAGATCAGCCTCGCAAACCCCGACGGCCGCCCATGGGGGAAGAAAAGAAAAATGAGGGAACATGAGATCCTATCAAAATATTGCTCGAGGAGGCCCTCGAGAAACAAAGAAACTCGACGATGGATAACTTTTCTCAGATCCTTCACCGGTTGCCCACCAGCGGCGCATCCACATCCAGTAGCCACTCTGGAGGCACCACTCCTTTTAAGGTACAAGTAAACTTTGACATTCCCATATTTGAGGGCCAAATAGATGCAGATGTCATAGATAAATGGTTAAATCTGCTAGAAGGATATTTTTCTGTTCATGATTTTTCCAGCCGGGAAAAGATTACTTTTGCTCTTCTCAAAGTCGCCCCCCACGTCAAGGACTGGTGGGAAACCTACTATAAGCAGAAGGATGAATGTACGCCCTCACTATTTTCAGTCGCACCCACTTGGAATTTGTTCTGGGACGCCATCAAGGAGCAGTACTACCCTGTCGGGAGCTATGAGGATAAATACATAAAGTGGACCACGCTGCAGTAGGTAAGGGACCAACACATGCTCAAGTTTACCAATGTTTTTCATACCCTTCGCATGAAGTTGGGTATGAAGGATTCTTAAAAACATTTGGCACTCAAGTACCGCAACTACCTACACAGGTACATCCAGGATGAGATGGAGTTCTTGGACATCTCGCTCGGCACGGTGTACCGATATGCTATCAAGATCAAGCAGAAGCTTAAACAGAAAAAGAGAGACTTTGGATCTGCGAATCTGAAGCAAGGGAAAGGTGCCCCCAAACCGCAGAACAAAGGACAAAGCCAAGGCGAGGCATCCCAGGACAACCCACCAAAGCCGCAAGCAAAGAACAACACCGCAAAGCTGAAGGACATGGGAAAGTGGTGTGAATTCCATAAGAGCTCCACTCACAACACAAGTGAGTGTCGAACCAAGCAGTCACTGGTGATCGAGCTGAAGGCTTCTGAATCAGATGCATGTTTTGACTCTGAGTCAGAACCCGACAAGGGGAATGACAAAGGGAAGCAGATTATCGATGCAGAGCCCAACATCACTGTTGCCACCACGAAGATCAAAAAGGAGGAACCTGAAGATCCAGAGGAGGAGGAGCTCCTCTTCCACTCCCAGATGTGGGTAAAGGGTTCCCCGCAACAGTGCATTGTCAATAGCAGGAGCCAAAAGAACCACATTTCAGCGAAGGTCGTGAAGTGGTTGGGCTTACCGACCATAGCACAACCACAACAGTGCACCATCGAGTGGCTTCACCAAGGATGGGATCTTCGCATCAACCAGCAATATCACCTTCCATACAACATCAAGCCCTTCACAGATGAGGTATTATGTGATGCTGCTCCTCTTGATGTTTGTGATGTATTATTAGGCCAACCATACTAGTGGAAGCGACATGCTATGTATGAATCAAGGCCTCACGCTATTATTGTTACCTTGGGAAATAAGTTGTACATGATACCGGAGGTAGCACCGCCTACCACCATCTCTTTGGTTACTACAAAACAATGCAGTAAGCTCATTTCCAAAACCGGGAAATTTGTTTTCCTAATGATATGCCCTCAGGGAAAGAAGAAGATTGTGGCCACGACCTCCAGACAGGGCCCCTCCACATGACAACAACAGATGGACAAGGTCGTGGAGGAGTACGAGGACATCTTAACCTCCCTCACAAGGGTGCCTATGCACTATTAGGTCAAGCACTCCATCGATCTGACCCCAAGTGCGTCGTTGTCTAATGGACCCATCTATCGGCGCTTTGTTTTGGAGAACAACGAAATCAAAAGGAAGATTCAGGAGTTACTGCAGAAAGGTCACCTCTGGCCGAGTTCATCACCCTGTGAGAGCCCGATCGTGTTGGTACAAAGGAAGGATGGGACTTGGAGACTCTATATTGACTATCGGGCACTGAACAAGATCACTGTCCAGAATAGATACCCGATCCCACGAATTGATGAGCTTCTGGACCAACTCATGGGGGCAAAATATTTCAACAAGATCGACTTGAAGTCTAGATATCACCAGGTACTAATTGAATCCTCCGATGTGTGGAAGATCGCCTTCAAAGCCGAGGAGGGCCTTTTCGAATGGTTGGTTATGCCTTTCGGGTTGACGAATGCTCCTGCAACCTTCATGAGGCTGATGGATAACATCTTGTGGCCATCCACCAACTCATTTGTAGTGGTATACTTGGATGACATCATCATCTTCAGCCAGAATTGGGAAGAGCACCTCCACCACATCTGACAGGTTCTCCAAACACTGTGGCAACACAAGTTGTGTGCCAATTTAAAGAAATGCACTTTTGGCATGACCCAGGTTCAATATCTGGGATACATTATTGATGAACAGGGGGTGCATGTGGATCTAGCCAAGATCCAAGCCATTCGGTATTGGCTAACCCCAACCACTCTGACAGAGCTCCGTAGCTTTCTAGGTCTTGCCAATTTCTACCGCAAGTTCGTGTTGGGGTTCTCTCATATCACTTGGCCCTTGAGTCAAGTCACCAAGGGAGGAGCGAAAGAAAAATTATTTTTGTTGGAATCTCAACACAAGGCGTTCGCAAAGTTGAAACATTACCTCTACTCTGCACCAGTGCTCACATTACCAGACTTGCAACAACCATTTGAGATCGAGACAGATGCCTCGGACTATGCTATTGGGGCAATCCTTACTCAACATGGGCATCCAGTGGGATATCACAGTGAGACTTTCAGACACAGTCCAGAAGTATCCCACTTATGACAAAGAGACGTATTCCATTGTGTAGGCCTGCCGACAATGGAAACATTACATTTTGGGGAAGGAAATGGTCATCCACACAGACCACCGACCCCTGCAGTTCATACAAACGCAAGGGAAGTTGTAGAATGATCGCTATCAGAAGTGGTCCACATACCTGCAACAATTTCATTTGAATATCAAGTACAAGAAGGGCAGCACCAATAATGTTGCAGATTGCCTCAGTCGACCCCAGGTCATGGCGTTAACCACCGTGCTCAACTCTTGTGGACACGAGACTTCTGATTGGCCACTTCTCTACAAAAGCGACCCACAATTCGGCCACACATACTAGACGCTCTTGGAGGGTCAGCGAGTGCCAGATTTTAACCTCCAGGATGCACTATTATGCCACCTGGGACACCTTTGTGTTCCTTCAAGCGATCGTGCCAAGATGATTTGGAAAGCGCACTACAGTTGGGTCACTGGACATTTCAGGGTCGAGAAAAAAGTGGCAACACTGCAGAAGTATTTCTACCAGTCGAATCTTCGCCAGGATATTAGGAAGTACATCAGATCTTGCACTGCCTGTGCCATTTCCAAATCGACCATCAAGAAGCAAGGCCTCTATACTCTGTTGGCTACCCCTAGTCGACCTTCGGAATCCATCTCCATGGATTACATATCGGGGCTTCCTTCTACTAAGCATGGCAACCACTGTGTTTTTGTGGTCGTCCACAGATTCTCGAAGATGGCCATTATGGCAGCTTGCAAGAAGAATATCACAGCAGAAGCCATTGCTAAAATCTTCTTTGAACAAGTGTGAGTACACTTTGGGATCCCACAGTCTATCATCTCATATAGGGACAGCAAGTTCCTCGGTACATTTTAGTCCAATCTCTGGTCGAACGTTGGACACCAAGCTCACTAAGTCCACAGCTTTCCATCCCCAAATTGATGGCCAAACAAAGGTCGTCAACAGGAAGATCATACACATTCTACGCATGTCCAACTCAAAGCATCCACGCACATGGGATGACAGCTTCCCTTATATCCATCACAACTATAACCGGGCTCTCCATAGCTCGACTGGCCACAACCCTTTTCAGGTGGGCCTGGGGTTCCAGCCACTATGTCCCATTGATGTGGCCATATGATTTGCAGCTACTCAGGCAGATTCGGCTCATGTCCAGTCCGAAGCCGACAAGGCAAACAACTTCATTGAGCACATTCAGCACGTCCACCAACAGGTCCATGACATCTTGGACATAGCCAATGCTAAGTACAAGCAGCGACATGATCAACATCGGGTGCCACACAAGTTCCAGGTGGGTGACAAAATTTGGCTACATTTGCAGAAGGAGCGCCTCACTGGGCCCCACCGCAAGCTTCATCCGCTACGATATGGGCCATACACCATCACCAAGGCAGTAGGGGACAATGCCTTCAAGCTCAGTATTCCACCATTCCTTGGTTTGCACCCAGTATTCAATGTGGATTGCCTTCGGCCCTACTTTCCACCATTGTTGGACACATCCTACATTGCAGAACAACTCACACCAACAGAGTTAAACCCAAACTGTAGGAAACAAGCCACAATTGATCAGATCATGGACACACACATCAAGAACACCCGACAGCAAAGGATCCGACTATATCAAGTTGTCAAAGCAGGCCAACTCCTTCACCAGGGACCAAGTTCAGCAGAAGTTTCATCATCTCATGGAGGAACTCAATGCAATGGGGACCATTGTTTCCTATGGGGGGAGGAATGATCCAAGTGGATATTGGTGGCCACCTGCCTATTCCACTTGGAACCCCACCATTGTTTCTTTCAGTTTTTCAGTTTACATAATTGTAGCACAGTTTACTATTTTTGGCAATTTTTCGGGTTCTGAACTTCCGGAGTCGTTTTGAGGCCCTAAAACGACGTTTTTTGGGAAAACCACTGGTGGCAAATATGAGTTTTTAACTCGATATTCATTGTCAACAGTTGTAATCCTCGGATAGATATTTCTAACGAGGTACCGTGTGCATCAAATGGAGATCATATGCCAAAGTTACGACCTTGGGAAGTTGATGTACCAACTTACCCAACAGGGTCCATAGTTTGGTGTTTCATTTCCTAGGGTTAGGTTTTTGGATGTTTGGGGTTTTCCATTGTTTCTCATAATAAATAGGCCTTCAAGCCTCATTGTAAAGCAGTTCAGAGGCATGTAGCCGCCACATTTCTTCTCAGAGATAAGCTACCAACGCCCGAGCTAGTCTTATTTCCATTATGTTTGTAAGCATATTTCAGTATTTGATATTAATGAAATGAAGTGTTATTTCTGCTGCATCTCTGTATTTATGGTTATATCTACAATTTGTTGCATTCCTGTTTAAATCTTGATCAATATCACCCACAAAATGGTGGGTAACAGGCTTGTCACCAAGTCATGTCATTATTATGTATTATTTGATTATTTGGGGCTAAATTAGACCAATTAGGAAAATCGAATCCCCTTTAGAGTTGTATAAATATGAGAGAGGCTCATTCTAACCTCTCATCATCACTTGAATTGGATTAGTATCTCTTGAGAAATTTTCACACTTTTTGTTGGGATAACTTTTAGAGCTTTCTTGATGCACTATGATGTTTGGATTTTCATTGTTATCTTCGGAGCTTCTTTATAATGTGAAATTAATGAATGGATATACTCTCTCTCTCTCTCATGTAAGTAGAAATTTTGATGTTAGTCTTGTTATCTTACTTGTCAAATGCATGTATCTTGTTATTGTTGTTCCCATATGGGTTAGCGTAATGTGAAATTATTCTGGGACCTTGAACAAGTGACTAAATGCATGCGTTGAGCTTTGAGGGATTGGGTGAATGTTCCTGGAGACACCTTTTAGGTTGAAGACCTCGAAACTTTGTCTCCTTCACAAATTTGAAGTGTAAATCCCTATTGACCTAGTTGTTGTCCTTGGGGAGGCTACTAAAGATCAAGTAGGGCTCCTTAGCTCACGAAAACTCTCAATCTATGTGTAGCTTGACTTTATTAGGCCCAAGCACTAAGGCACTAATCCTCATATCCCTTTGGTGGTCAAATTTACCTCTCTTCACCTTTCCAAATTCTAGGCCTAAACCTAGAGGGTCACATAAGTCATCCAACAAATTTTATTATAGCCATGCAAACCACACGACTTTTGTTCCACTACTGCATTGGGCTTTTCTCTAGGGGTCCTCCAAGTTTCAAGCAAATACGACAGTGGAATCCCGAGATATAGCAAGCCCTAGCCATACGACCAATTCTTGCCCTAGGTTGAATTGGGTTAGTGTCCTCACTTGGATCATTGCATTCAAATCTCAAAAGAAAACTTGTCCTTTGATCCTATTCTCTCCCCTAATTAGGTCAAGCCCCTCCTTGGTTGATCAACTCCATACACCTAACCTAGTTTGGGTCCACTTGGGTTCTTTGTGGTCCCACAACTCTACAACTCAAAATCCACAAGGATTGCATAGAATTCATTTCTTCACAAGCATCCTTAAGCCTAGGAAGCCCCTTGTCAAGGCATACCCTCCAACCCTAGGTCTAGGTATCCTCATAGCCCTTCTTAGAGAGCCAATCACCTTGCTTTTAAAGTAAGCAAGCCAATTACTTGAGCCTCTCTCATGAATAGGCTTGAGGAATCACTCTTCATCCCATCATTGACCTTTTCGTCCTTGTGATTCCTCTTATATCGAGTCTCCTCCCATCGGTGACAGTCTGCAAAGAGCAGGGATCTATAACTGAGGTGACAGTGGGCGATTGCTCCATTGTTGCCCCTTGACCTAGTAGCTTCTCTATAGGATCCCCTCCCAGGGCCCTTGCTAGTTTGAGCAATAACAAGAAGAAAGTCCCAAAAGAGCTGAGGAGCAGCAGTGGAGAGTTGAGAGTTGTTCACAAATGGAGTTGTGAACAACTCCATAGAAGTCTTGACGTGTTGATGCGTTGAAGGACGAACAGTCAGCGAGAGAGCAGGTGGAGCCGAGTTCAGTGACCTAATGGAGTTGATTCTTTAATAGAGGCAAAGTTGCATTGTTGTAGATCGGGAGTCAAACACTGAGCAGATGTGTATAGGATACGACCAAGGCAGATGTGAGGAGCTCTACATCAGCTAGAGGTTCAGTGTACTTTGTTCAAAGTAGATTGGTTGTCAAAGGACTAACACCGAGCCCTAGTTCTTATTGTCTTGTATTAGTGGATGTATGAGAGCCATTATCCCTGGTACAGGAGCATTAGACTGTTATATTATCAGTTTGATTAATATAACAAAGTTGGGTTGTTGATTAAATTTATAAAAATTTGTGTATATTTTATGCACTAGTAGATTTACTATTGTTTATCTTCCACTGTGGAAAGTAGTCTTGTTGTGATACTTGGATTGGTAGCATCAGTGATTTAAAATTCTATCCTAGACTCCAGTATCGTGGAAAAACATCATATTAGAGCTACTTTGAAGGGCCAGTGAATCAAAGTGTGCACAGCGAAGCAGCGAACAGGGAGCTAGGATTGTCTAGAGCATGGAGCAGAGGGTTCAACTGAAGACATGGAGATGAGGTCTTCAATGGCTTGGCAATGAGATTGGTTAGGAGTTCTAGTGGATTGATGGTGAGCCTAGTGAACAACAGTTTGTTGTAGGGTAGGTTGTTGATCATCGACTTCCTATGACTCGTCATGGATGGTTGGGACAACTCAAGGATTGCTTTGGCATGGACGAGATCAACATGATCGAGATTTCTGCATGTGATGGATTGCATGTTTTCAAGCTAGAGTCTTCATCAGTTCATGGCGTTGCATATCTGAGATTGGAGGGATGTGCACGAGTTGTGTTTGATCCAGAAGGATGAGTGCTTGCAGGCCTGAGTTGCGGTGATGATGGCACGTGTTCGAAAGCAACTCAGACTGACCTTGTAGGACACGAGATTAGTGACAATTCAGCCAGTGGAGATCGTGTAAACTCAGAGGGAATCTAGCTTCAGAGGGAGCAGCCCTATGGAAGCGAAGAGGTCTTCAGGTTCAAATGGATGAGGCAAAGGCACTACCAAAATTGTGTGGTTCATTCTACGGAGTATGTTGTAGTGATGGACGCCAGATGGGCTAGTGTAGTCGATGATGATGTTTATGGAGACTTCCTAGTGTTGGAAGCACCTCCCACACTACGAGGGAGTGTTGAGATTTGTAGTTTGGGAGGTACTCCAAATCCTAGGCTAGAGGGTTTTGGAGGAATGGGCACACAAATATGTTTGTGGACTTAAAACCCAAGCCTGTGGGCTTTGCACCCAAGCATGTGCATGTGAAACCATGATGAGGATTGATGATTTGGCACATGGAGATTGTTGAAATCTCTAAGTTTGACACGTCAAAAATCCCTACTGCATTATCTGGTTTATTTTCTCCTACTTGTTCTTTTCATTAACAAGTTATTTATAAATATAAATATCAAAAATAAACACAAACGCAGCCTTAACACATATACAGATCAGCAACTGAAATAACTGAGACAATCACACAAGGGACATTGTTATTTTTGGACAATCGTCCCCGGAAAAACCCAATGTGAGAAAACCAGTGCAACAAATATGAGGGTTTTATTATTATGCAATTTCTGAATACAACTAGGGTGCCATAAATGGCTCACCCAACAGAGAATGCCATGAACAGAAGTACCTCTCCTCGAAGACAGATATTCCGATTGATCAGTCACCGAATGATCGATCCCACAGCAACTATGGCAGCTCCTTAGCTGGACAGCAAAAGCTGCTCCAAGCTTTTCCACTTCTTTGTGTCACTCTACAAGTGACTGCGTCACCCTCTCAGTGCACCAACACTCAGTCTGCCCCATGAAAATCACCCAGCGCTACCTCTTGGCCCTGTGTCACCTCTGCTAGCCTCTGTGTCAGCCCCTTGGCTCTCTACGTCAACTTTCTAGCCCTCTACGTCAACTTTAGCCTCTGCGTCACCCGGCAGCCTCCTCAGCTCTGGTCAGCCTCGTCTGGCTCGGCGTGATGTTGCATGAGCGGGGACGTTTTTTGGAAGTGGGGCCTCCGCTGAATCGTTCTGCTGTCGTATATATATATATATATATATATATTGCATTTATACTCAAAACAAACATCTGAAACAAGCGGAAACGTCCAAAACAGGCAGAAGCGTCCAAAATAGGCGAAAGCACGCTTCTGAATTTTGGAAGCGCGCTTCCGGGGACGCTTCCTGTACGAATCCGCATGGGACACACTTCGGGCCTTAGAACCAGGGGGGACGGTTCCTGCAACTATGCTTTGCGTTGTCTCTCTGGCACTATCTCTGCCTCTCTTCTATGTATTCTCGGCCTCATGTTGAACTGCCCCTTGCTACAACAGATCACTAGCTCGATTCTCTCAGCAAAACCCCACTCCAGAAAATCGAACTGACTGATCAATCTTGGTGTATCTCCAACTGATCCTCAAGCCTCCTCTTATAATTCTCATATTGAGTCTTCAACTGCCGAGATTAAGTCCCTAATCAACAGCTAAGATTAGATTTGGCTTGATCCATGTCATTTAGAACATTCTCACCCAGTTTTATATTAATACCCATCAATATTTTAATTTTCCTAAGTTTAGACTTAGGAACGGCATTAAAAATATTAATTATTTTAATATCTCTCCAACTGGGTGGAATATCCCCAAGCTATTTCTGGGTCTTGGAGATCTTATGTGCCTTAGCCTCTCCACCAATTTTCATGGCTAGAGCACATCTGATGCTACCACAAATCAACAGAGATCGAAGGGAATCCTTAAAGGAGCAAGGAGCAATTCAAAGCACGTGAAAAGGATGCGTCAAAGTGGAGAGATGAATTCTTTTGTGTGTTGGTGGGCTAATCTGTCTATTAGCGCAAGTCGGCTTAGTCTTAAGGATGCCCTAAAGACAAATGTGATGGAGCCACTTGATGCATATAAATATAGGTCAAGTGTGGAGGCATTTTATATCATCCAAGTGTATTCCCCATCAAAAAGAGCTCTGAAATTGGACGCGGATCTGAGGCAAGGGAGCTAGTGCAAGGAGCATGATTTTCTGGAGAGGTATTCTCTATTTTGAGGTGTGAATTTCTTGCAGAGAGAAGTCGCAGGTCTTAAGCATGAAATGTGGTGGCTAGGAGGATGGTTTGGGCAATGGGCAGTGTCTCTCTTATTTTTGGAGCAGACTGCTGATTTTTGGTAGCATCAGATGTGCTCCAAGCCTCGAAATTTGCAAGGAGGCTAGGACACACGTATTCCATAATACCCAAAAATTGTTTTGGAAAATTTCACCCGGAGACAGTTTTATTAAAATTATTAATTATTTTTAATGGATGCCTAAGTCTAAACTTAGGAAATTAAAATAATTAAATGGTATTAATTAAACTAAGTGTGAAACTTCTAGAAGAAGACGAGGATCAAGTCAAAATGATCTAAGCCATTGATTAGAATCTAATATGGGTCATTGATTGATCAATGAGAGGATTATAGGAAGGACTTCGATGGGCATTTGGAAAACACACCAGGCAAATACACAGCTACCAAGTAGATCGATTTTCTCACTGGTTGAAGTTCGGCAAGAGGAAATCGAATCAGAAGGTGAGTTGCAGGTGAGAGAGAGAGGGTATCATCAATAGTCAAGAGTGCAGGAAATGGCAGAAAAAGGCAGCGCAAAAGAGGGACGTAGATCACCCATGCAAAGGCAGTGACGTGGGGACAACGTAGTCACTGCACAAAGGGTTACGCAGTGTGCCTAGCATGAGGGCAGTAGGTCCTCTCAAGTGTTTGAAATTCACTGTGGAGTGGAGAAATTTGTTTGTAAGATTTCTCTCAATAATTCTTCTTCTATTTTGTTATCTATAGATTGTACATGATATTTTGTTATAGAATAATAAAAAAAACCCTCATTTCCTGCACCAGTTTTCCCATATTGGGTTTTCCTGGGGCAATTGTCCAAAACTAACTGTGTTAATGTGTTATTGTTGTGCTAGTATTTTCCTTACATTTATTTTTCGGCAGTAATAAATTTGTGAGGACTGCAAGGTATGTATTTTGATATTTTCCGTAGATAACTGCAAATAATTTGATTCATTGAGTTAACCAATAGGAGAAATATTATTAGTTCTTGTAGTAGGATTTGGAATTTCCAGATTTTCACATGGTATCAGAGCATTGGCAGGAGGCAAGAGAGATCCAGTGCAGAAGAAAAGGGAACAATGTAGCACTGCGTAAGCAGCTGCTCGAAGTCTCCAGAAGAGCCACACAGATAAGATTTCGAGGGAGTGTTAATTCTCTGAGTGAGTTGGCAGAGAATCAATCTCCAAATCAAAGGGTTGTCCGAAGCAAAAGGAGTCACTGTGGTTCTTTTGCAGAACAAATCTCTAACTAAAACGCAGTGTCTTGCAATAGTAAGTACAGCGTTGAGAAGGAGAATAGCACGAAACAACATGAATAGTCAAGATGTATTATCTTCCAGAATGGAAGAAGAATTCGCATGTTTCTCAAGTTCAGCATTAGCAAGGGTTTGGTACATTGATAGTGGGGCTTCAACTCACATGACTAAAGTACGAGAATACTTGTCTAGCTATCAAGAAGAGCAGATGGACTTCCAGATCACTATGGGAAATAGAACAAAGTGTACTCCAGTAGGGAGAGGCACCATAGCGTTTCAGATGGAAGCAGGAAACAACATAAGAGCCACTAATGTGTTGTATGTACCGAGGTTAGGAATGAATTTGATTTCAGTGTCCCAATTACAGGACAAGGGGTACGATGTATACTTCATTGGAAGGAAGGTGTATGTCAAACATCCCAGCTGAAAGAAGAAGAGACAAATTGGAGCTCAAAGCAACAAATTGTATAGATTGCAGCTCGAATCTCCAATGGCACTGATAGGTAGTAATCATAATGGTGAAAAGGAGCTGAATGAACTATGGCACACGCAAATGGGACACTTACACCATGGAGCACTGAGGATGCTCAGAGAGATGGTTACAAGAGTTCCAGTCCTCAATACTGAGCATGATGATGTATGCAGAGGATGCATACTAGGGAAATACGTTAAGGCACCTTTTCCCAGAAGTGACAACAGATAAAGAGGCGTGTTGGCATTGATACACTCAGATATTTGTGGCCCGATGTCCACGAAAGCTCTTAGCGGTGGCAAGTACTTTGTCACCTTTAATGATGATCACTATAGAAAAACCTGGATCTATTTCTTAAAGACCAAGGATGAGGTCTTTGACCGGTTTAGAGAGTTTAAGGCTCTCGTAGAAAACATGACAGAGAAAAAGATAGATGTTTTGCATTCAGATAATGGTGGAGAATATACAAATAAAAACTTCACAGGTTTCAACGCAAAGGAGGGCATCAAAAGAGAGTGGACAGCTCCATACAATCCACAACAAAATGGAGTAGCGGAGCGGAAGAATAGAACAATTGTTAGGGCAGCAAAGGATGTGTTATATGCCCATGACTTGCCTAGATTCTTATTGGCGGGGGCATGCAACGCAACGATGTATATCCAAAATAGAACTCCTCACAAAGCATTGGGGAAGAAAACGCTTGAAGGAATCTCCACAGGGAAAAAGCCTGAGGTGAGTCATCTCAAGATATTCGAAAATGTGGCATATTGTCACATTCCACACGAGAAGCGTAGTAAGCTGGATCAAACTGCAAAAAAGGGGTAGCTCGTAGGGTATAGTGAAACCTCAAAAGCATACAAAATCTACATTCTAAGAAACAAGAAAATTGTAGTAAGATGAGATGCAAAATTCATGGAAGATAAAGCTTTCAGAAAATCTCGAGAGATGCAAGCAGAAGATCAGTGAACGGATGTTCCATTAGTCCAAGAGCAGCAAGGGTAGCAGGAAGGACAAACAGGGGGGCAGATATCAAGATAGAGTTCCGTAACCAGCACCAGTATTTCCTCAAGAGTAGGAGATCCAGGCAGTTCTCAATAGATTGAACAGCAGAAACAGGAGGAGGATTTGATTGAACCTCCCACCGCCAGTGGTAGAACCAGCAGGGAAGTACGGCAGACGCTGAGGGACGCAAAGGAGTTTGTCAGAGCTCCTGGAACCAACAAGAGGCAGGGTAGACAGCCTGATAGGTACCAAGCCTTGGTAGCACAGGTTGAAGAACCCTCCAGTTTTCAAGAAGTCGTACAACACCAGGGCAAAAATTCATGTGGGTCATCTTATTCATGGCTGATAATATTTTTATTAGATTCCTCTCGTCGAGAGGTGTAGGATTGATATAAAGATCATCCGATTCCGATAAGTATCCATGAGATAGAATTTATTTTGATTATGGAATTATTATCAAGCCGACCTAAAACTCATGTAGGCTCAGAAGCCCAACAGTCGCATCTATTCACCCACCAACGTTGTGTATAAATATAAGAGGACTTTTCTTCATTTGCATTCACTCATCTCATCACATCTCTCTCTCTCTACTGCACAGATATGAGTCTCTTCTCTACTGCGCTGAAATGGGTCTCTCTCTCTCACACATGTGAAACCGAAAGCTGTTGAATTTGAAGCTGCAACTGCAGAAGTAAAGATTGACTTGCATGGCCTAGAAGATCTCCTCTTTGGAACTGCGTTGTAGGTTCATCTGAACCTCCTCTGAAAGCCGCAACTT
>APFE031058372.1:516999-529139 GCA_000404065.3 Pinus taeda
ACACACATTTTTCATGTTTCTGATTTGTCTTCTATAAGATCTGCTTATATGTTCTATCTGCATTTTGCTTAACTACTTTGCTGTGAGAAAAGTGAAATTGCTCTTAGCATAGAACATCTACAAAACTTTACATCCAGTATGTCCCCACAAAAGATCAAGTTCATCCAGTTCAGAGAGCATATGGGTATCGTAGAGAACCCGTTTCAATAGCAGAAATAGATGGTTTCTCAGTTGCAGTAGCAGGAGATGAGAGGGAGTTGCAGTGCAGATACAGTGGTTGGCAGCAGTATGCAGGGACAGCAGCACAGATGCAGCATTTGCGTAGTAGTTGGTGGGCAGTGATGTCATACATCAGCAGCGCAGAGGGAGATGTTACAGAGTCAAGGTGATTGTTAAAATTGCCAACTATGGCCAAACTCCATGTGGGTCATCTTATTTATGGCAACTAATAGTTTTCTTGGATCCCTCTCATAGAGAGGTGGAGGATTGATCTAAAGGTCATCCAAATCCGATAAGTATTCATGAAGTTATGAATTTATTTGTGTTATAAGACAATTCGTCAAGGTCGGCCAGCAACTAAATAACACCCACATGTGCTAAACATTTTAGTATAAAAATAGGTGGCTTGCTAGTCATTTGTACACTCTTCTTGTGATCTCTTCCTCTCCACTTGTCTTTGGGTTTGGGTGGGAGGATAGATCCTAAGAGATATGCTACCCTAGGAAGAGATGCCCTAGATGTTGCCATGGGGAAGAAGGATCTACGCAGCTCCTAGAAGATGATGCCCTACCTCTATGTGCCCTAGATCTAGGACGTTGTCATGGTGAAGCTGCCTAAGACAAAGTAATGTTGAATCTGCCCAAGTGACAAGCAGATTTGGAGGGCTGTCCGACGACTGTTGAGAGGAGTTTAGGGCTGCACAAGTACCCTAACCAAAACAGTTAGGAACAGCAAAGTGACAAGCATATTTGGAGGGTTGTTCGAGGACTGTTAAGAGGAATTTAGGGCTGCCCAAGTGCCCTAACCAAAGTAGTTAGGAACAACAAAGTGACAAGCATATTTGGAGGGTTGTTCGAGGATTTTTGAGAGGAGTTTAGGGCTGCCCAAGTGCCCTAACCAGAATAGTTAGGAACAACAAAGTGACAAGCAGATTTGGAGGGTTGTTCAAGGACTGTTGAAAGGAGTTTAGGGCTGCCCAAGTGCCCTAACCAGAATAGTTAGGAACAACAAAGTGACAAGCAGATTTGGAGGGTTGTTCGAGGACTGCTGAGAGGAGTTTAGCGCTGCCCAAGTGCCCTAACCAGAATAGTTAGGAACAACAAAGTGACAAGCAGATTTGGAGGGTTGTTCGAGGACTGTTGAGAGGAGTTTAGGGCTGCCCAAGTGCCCTAAGCAGAATAGTTAGGAACAACAAATTGACAAGCAGATTTGAAGCAGTGTTAGAGGTGTGTTGGGTCAAGGATATTGACCAGATTTGGATCAGATTCGGAGCAGCCTGTAGGAGCCACGTGTTGGTTTAACATGGAGTGTTGAATACCCCAAAGGAGTGCAACATGATGTGATGGATGTAGCAATATGGTATATTGCAGCAGCGTGGTGCAGTAAGGTGCATGGAACAACATGTTTAGATGCAGCAGTTGGACAGTAGCAAGCAATGCAAGGGACAACAAGCTAATACATGGGACAACTGCAAGCATGGTGACACATGAGACAACTGCAAGCATAGTGAAACATGGGACAGCTGCAAGCATGGTGAAGCATAAACAACAACAAGAAGCTTGGGACAGTTGCAAGCATGGTGAAGCATGGACAAAAACAACATGGTAAAGCATGGACAACAACAAGCACAGTGCTACAAGTATATTGGGACAACAGTATAGTACTTGGTGCAGTAAGGACGCAAAGCAGCATGGTGCAACACAGTGAGGTGCAACATGATGACGAGATGTAGCACAATGATAGGTGAAGGAGTCCCCTTAGAGAATTAGTTGAAGCAACATGTCTTCAACTGATCTCACGTATCATCTTCGTAGAGATGATCTATGCTCTTATCTAGATAAGTCAAAGTGTTGACTTCTATTGTAAATGTACTATCTCTCTCTCTCTTTGCTGAACTATTGAAGAACATATAAGAATAATTGATCAAGGGTTTCCCCACATTGGGGTTGGTTCCTGGCTAGCGCCACATCTTGTGTCCTCTTGTCTTGGCTTGTCTTCTGCGATTTATATTTATGTTCTATCTACAGTTTACTTTAATGCTGATGTGATTGCTAATTAGGAAAAGATATTGAGGTAACTGTGAAAATAGAAATAAATTGCTCTAGCATAGAACATACCTAAAATTAACATGGTATCAGAGCTGAGGTGAAGACAAAGCCCAAGCAAGAGTGAAAGAGCAATCATCGAGGACAGTTGGGAAAGGACAAAAGGATCAATGGATTCCTCATCCCTCTTCTAATTCACCAAGGGTGAAGTCGAAGCAGAGAATATTATCAGAATGGTGCAGCGGAAGTTTCTGATGGCCTACCTAGAGATCACTTCAATGGGAAGTTCGGATCTAAGGAAAGGCAGATGGCATTATGCAAAGGAGTGTTCGAATGGCAGGGACACGTCACTTGATGATGATAACAATCACTCCAGGGACATCTTCAATGATCAGAAGAATGATAGTGCAGGTCATCAAGGAAATGGTTGATTCTTCAAGAAAGCAAGGAACCCTAGGTATGAAGAATCAAATGTTGTTTTTGATAAGATAAAGAAGTGTTATCTTGTATTGGCCCTATCCTTCAGATTCTTTGGGAATCTGGCTTATTGATTGTAGTGCTTCAAGGCACTCCATTGGATAGAAGGGTGCTCTCTCTCTAATTTGGTAGAGATGAAAATGTTTGTGGGATTATACTTGGAGCCGATGCCACCTATCTCTGAAAGGGTGTTTCCCCTCAATTGAATGAGGGTAACTCGATTCATTTACAAAATCTCTTTTATGTACCTGATCACAAGAATACCCTGGTATCCATTTCGGCAATGGAAGTCAACGGTTGCAGGGTGGCATTCATCGATGGAAAGGTACATGTTTAAAAATAAAATTTTCTAAGATACTTTTGAGTTTAGGGTTGGCAATTTGTATCAAGTTGCAAGATGGTTCATTGGGGACCATATCAGTTGACACATCTCAACTATAACACCAAAGGTATACTTATGGGGCCCTACCCGATGTGAGTCAGATGGTGACTAAGATGCCTGAATTCAAGAAGAGCATGAAGGTACATATCTGAGATGTACCGAAGGAAAATCTTACAAGGGGACCATTCCCCTCATGTAGTAGGCCCCAACCCTAGGAGTTTGAGATTCATGATCGGGAATCTCATGTATACAGGTGGAAGAAAGCCCTCTATGGCTTGAAGCAAAACAACCCGGGCATAGTATGAGATGATTGATAGTTGTCTGATGAAGCTGAGATTCACTAGGAGTGAAACCGATCCAAACCATTGCTTGAAGGTTGTGGATGATAGACCTCTCATACCGACACCTTCTGAGAACGACCTTTTTCTGACAGGTGCAGACCCTCTCACTTGTAGAAGTAAGAGGGAGTTGGATTCCAAATGTGGAATGGTAAACTGCAAGACCATGACTACCTCGAGGATCTTAACTTTCAGAAGTTATATGGTGGTGATGCTGGACCAGATTTGGGAAATGCCTCTGAGTTTCATAAACTCATTTGCATTGATGTTCTTGGTGAACTTCTGTCCGGATATATGTTTTGCAGTTAGCATGGTGAGCTCATATTTGATTGAGCCTCACTGGATTGGTGCCAAGAATCTTCTAAGCTATCTTCGGGGCACATTCTCTCATGGATTGGGATACATTGCCGGAAAAATGAAGCTGTGCGATTATGCTGACTAGGCAGGCAGTGTGGAGGATCACTAGAGCACTTCCCAATGCTGGTTCTTCTTGGGTTCTGCTTCGATATCATGGATGAAAAGAAAGCAGAAGTCGGTTGCTAGAAGCACCATCGAGACCGAATACATAGCCACGAGTATGACCTCATATGAAGCTGCTTGGTTGAGGAAGCTTTTTAGTGAGCTGTTTGTACACAAGATGAATACCACCGGGATCCTCTGTGACAACCAGGGGGGTTTGATTGTTGAGGAATCCCGTATTCAATGATTGCTCCAGTAGATAGACATCAAATACTACCTTATCTAGGATATGGTAAGTCGATGAGTGAGGAGGCTCCATCGCATTGACTCTGATGTATAGGTCGCAAATATTTTGTCAAAGTCCCTGGGAAAGGTCAAATCTGTAACTTTCTTGAATGACTTGGAGTTGTTGAGAGACCTTCGTGCCTAATGGTTAAGAGCATGTGTTTCCTCCTAAGAGGTCACAGGTTCAAAACCAGAGGGGGGTAGAGTATGTATGCCTTCGTAGACTTAGCAGTCAAATCGCTGCGCGGAGGTGGGTCCCTTGTCCCACAAACAAGGGGGTCTCATACACCAATTTGGTGTCTGGCTTGGCTGTGACCTTAAAAATGGATATTATTATTATTATTATAAGGGTCCTGCATGTTGCATGCATTGAGCTCTGGGAGCTCTGGGTGGCTTGGGGTACTTACTGGAGCGACATATGATCACAGGGTGACTCACCCTCTCCTGGTGGTGTACTATGTATAGGGTGAAAGGTTCAACCTTCCCCTGTGATACCTTGTGGCGACTTTGGGACAGGATGATTAGTTCTCCTATGGCGACTGTTAGACAGGATGATTCATTCTCCTGTGGGACAAGATGATTAGTTCTCCTATCGAGGCATCCTACCCATGCAGTCTGGGACTCATGGGAAGTACCTCTCATCTGATCAATGAGCAGGAAAATGGGGTTAGGGACCATAGTAGTACTATCAATGGACGCATTGTTGTATCTACCATACTCCCTATGCTAGGATGACCTCAATTGATCTGGGATCAGTATGAGTGGTTTGAGACACTCTCCTATGACATTGATCTGGGATCAATAAAACTAACTTCGAGTGAGTAAGAGTGATATGACACACTCTCTTCAGATGAAACTGACTTTGGGTCAGTAGAGAATGGTATGATACATTCTCGACCAATTCTTCTTCTTCATGGTTATGAGCAGAGAATAGCAGAGCAGAGCAGTGCAGGGCACTAATGGCAGAGATAGTACAGTTAGACATATGGATTAGCGGATGGAGTTCTCCCTAGTTGAGAGGGAGTGTTAAAATTGGCAACTAGGGCCAAACTCCATGTGGGTCATCTTATCTATGCCAGCTGATACTTTTCTTGGATCCCTCTCATCGAGAGGTGTAGGATTTGATCTAAAGATCATCCAATTCCAATAAGTATTCATGGAGTTATGAATTTATTTGTGCTATAAGACAATTCGTCAAGGTCGGCCAACAACTAAATAACACCCACATGTGCTCAACATTTTAGTATAAAAAGAGGTGGCTTGCTAGTCATTTGTACACACTCTTCTTGTGATCTCTTCCTCTCCACTTGTCTTTGGGTTTTGGTTGGAGGATAGATCCTAAGAGATATGCTGCCCTAAGAAGAGCTGCCCTAGATACTGCCATGGGAAAGAAGGATTTACGCAGCTCCTAGAAGATGATGCCCTAGCTCTATGTGCCCTAGATCTAGGACGTTGTCATGGTGAAGCTGCTTAAGACAAAGTCATGTTGAAGCTGCCCAAGTGACAAAGCATATTTGGAGGGTTGTTTGAGGACTGTTAAGAGGAGTTTAGGGTTGCCCGAGTGCCCTAACCAGAACAGTTAGGAACAACAAAGTGACAAGCATATTTGGAGGGTTGTTCGAGGACTGTTGAGAGGAGTTTAGGGCTGCTCAAGTGCCCTAACCAGAACAATTAGGAACAACAAAGTGACAAGCAGATTTGGAGGGTTGTTCGACGATGTTGAGAGGAGTTTAGGGTTGCTCAAGTGCCCTAACCAGAACAGTTAGGAACAACAAAGTGACAAGCAGATTTGGAGGGTTGTTCGAGGATTGTTGAGAGGAGTCTAGGGCTGCCCAAGTGCCCTAACCAGAACAGTTAGGAACAACAAAGTGACAAGCAAATTTGGAGGGTTGTTCGAGGATTGTTGAGAGGAGTTTAGGGCTGCCCAAGTGCTCTAAGTAGAATATTTAGGAACAACAAAGTGACAAGCAGATTTGAAGCATTGTTAGAGGTGCGTTGGGTCTAGGATATTGACCAGATTTGGATCAGATTCGGAGCAACCTGCGGGATCCACATGTTGGGTTAACATGGAGTGTTGAATACCACAAAGGAGTGCAACATGATGTGATGGATGCAGCAGTATGGTATATTGTAGCAGCATGGTGTAGTAAGGTGCATGAAACAACATGTTTAGATGCAACAATTGGATAGCAACAAGCAATGCAAGGGACAACAAGCTAATACACGGGACAACTGCAAGCATGGTGACACATGAGACAACTGCAAGCATAGTGAAACATGGGACAATTGCAAGCATGAACAACAACAAGAAGCTTGGGACAACTACAAGCATGGTGAAGCATGGACAATAGCAGCATGGTAAAGCATGGACAATAGCAAGCACAGTGCTGCAAGTACATTGGGACAACAATATAGTACTTGGTGCAACAAGGACACAAAGCAGCAGGGTGCAACACAGTGAGGTGCAACATGATGACGAGATGTAGCACAATGATAGGTGAAGGAGTCCCCTTAGAGAATTAGTTGAAGCAGCATGTCTTCAATTGGTCTCACGTATCATCTTCCTAGAGATGATCTATGCTCTTATCTAGATAAGTCAAAGTATTGACTTCTGTTGTAAATGTACTATCTCTCTCTCTCTGCTGAACTATTGAAGAACATATAAGAAGAATTGATCAAGGGTTTCTCCACATTGGGGTTTGTCCCTGACTAGCGCCACATCTTGTGTCCTCTTGTCTTGGCTTGTCTTCTGCGATTTATATTTATGTTCTATCTACAGTTTACTTTAATGCTGATGTGATTGCTAATCAGGAATAGATATTGAGCTAACTGTGAAAATTGAAATAAATTGCTCTAGCATAGAACATACCTAAAATTAACATGACATCTACAAATTTCTTTCAGTAGCCTTGTTTCAACCCAACCAGATGTTCAAAAATCAAAATGAACATCAAATCAAAGTTACCTTTTATGATGACCTTTTATCATGACATCTGCTTGCTTGCAACATCAACATCCCTCATGTTCATAAATACATATCCAAGACATTCAATTGGGTCTCCTCTCTTTACAGACTTTATTGGAGTCTTCGTACCTTCTCCATGGAGATATCTTAGCCAATTCACTTAGTCATCAGATGTTGATCACTTATCTTATCTTATGTGACCATATTTGCATTTCTTACAAAATACTCTTCCTTTCTTCACACATTGTTCCTAGGAATTTCTATACATAATTACTTCATCTTTGTCAACCCCTCATATTCCATATGAGGACATATTATGTTGATTTCATCTTGTAAATATGTGAATTAGTTCAAAACATATGCCTTCATGCATATTTCTAGAGGAAGAGATCCTTCTGCTTCGACTATGCTCATGAGTTAAAGCATTCCATGGTATCTGCAACTATATGATGACATGACTTAATCTATCAAATATATACATACCTCTTTTCTCCTTTTGGTCATCTAGACATCCTTCGGCAACTTCCTTTCCTTTATTGAAAGTACTTGAACCATCTTGACATGCTGCACTCCTTTGTCACCATACCATCATCCTCCTAAACAATGGATTCCACACAAGGTGAAATGATGAGTGAGGCACTTGCTTCTTCCAAGTATAGGTGAACCTTCTAATGAAGATTCCAACGAAGGATCTTGATTATCCTCATCCTGCAAATGCTCCTTTCTAATGATGATGATGATGTATGATGAATTCTTTTTATCTTCTATCATGCTAGATGACTTTCTTTCAATCACATATACTACTCATGCTTTCAATGAGGTTACTAAGAGCTACTTCCTCTCTATGATGACTATTACGTCTATGTAGACTTCTACTTCAGCTATCCTTTAAGGATTCTATAATGATGTCATGCGCTCTTGCTTCAATCTTATGCTTCTAGAATCTAATATAATGCCATCTCCTAATATGATGCATCCTATCATACTTACAATGCTTTTTGCTCTGATAGCTATCTTTCACAAAAGCTGAAAAGAACTAAGTGAAGGAGATTACCTCAGTCATGGCAGATATCTTTCACTTCCTCCTCCTTTGATTTCTTCTTCTCAGGTTCTTCCACTTCTTCGATGACATGGGCTTCTTCCTTTCTTTCCTTTCTTTGTTGTCCTTCTTGAGTTTCAGACAATTTGTTTTGAAATGCCCATATTCCTGACAACCATAGCATTGGATCTTTGACATATTGATCTTCTTCTTTTCTAAGGACCAAACTTCCCAAACTTTCCTTTTCTCCTAGCCATGGCATCAAATGCTTGAACTTATTCATTTGATCCTACATCACTTTTTGCTTTCAACCTTGTTTCTTTAATCTTACATAATGACCAGAGCTCACTAAATGGGGTGGCTTCCTTCTTTCCATAGATGCTTGATACAAAGTTGCCCCATTCATCAAGTAGTGCATTGAGCACAACGATGGTCATCTCTTTCTCGCACATTATTTCACCCAACTCTTGCAGCTGGCCTCGTATTTGTGACAACCTCATAAGATATGAGGCTATCCCTTCTTCCTTTGATACCTTCATCTTGTATAGCTTGGTTCTCAAATATATCACTTCTCACGCAGTGCTTACAGAGACTAATTCTACTAGTTTGTCCTAGATGTCTTTTGAATTCTCCAATTTTTGCTACATAAGGGATGAGAGAATCCTTGATTGATTCTATAAGGATTCTTTGAGCCCTTATTTCCCCCTTTATATACTTTGCTAGAGCTTGAGCTTCTTCCTTTGGTGGTTTGATCATTAAATCCTTAACATGTCCAATGACTTCATTTTCTATGAGGATCAAATATGTCTTGTTCTTCCATGCAAAATGAAGTCATTTTGATAGCGGATTCAGTGATAGATGTAAGGATACTTACTTGTCAAGTGAAGATGTTCCTTTGATGATGATATCTTCAACTTGATGCCTTCTTGATTTTGATGATGATGTTTGAAGATGACAATGCTTTTTCTAAGATGTCTTTCTTCAAATATGCTAGTGATGAGATTCTTGATTCAAATGGAGGGAGAACACCTTGATTCCTTTTGATGATGATGACAATGCTTCTTCTTTGATGTAGAGGCTTCGAGATGCTTCATTGTGTAGTCTTTCTTTCTTTGAGTGGAGGTGGGGTCCTTGAGATCTTCTTCGATATTCCTTAGTTCCTTCCTTCAAGATGATGAGGGGGTTCGTTCCTCTTGATGATATCCTTGTGCTTGGCCCTTGTGTATCCCTTCTTGATGGTACATTGTCCCCTTTGATGCCTCGACCTTTCTTGATACTCCTTTTGATGGTCCTTTCTTCAAGCTGCCTTTCCTTGTCTTGTCGCCTTAGCTCCAATACCATGTTGAGAAATCCAGGGGCAATAAGATTAGGTGATTTCTCTTACTTTGATAATTTCTTGTGACGTATTTTACTTAACTTGATTAACTTCTTTCACTTGATTATAATTAGTGTTCTTTTCATCAAACAACTACAAAAACAATAAAGACCAATGAGACAAGACGACACAAGATATAGGCTATCAGCGAGGGCCAAAACCTCTCCTTGTGAGAGGAAAACCCACAAGAACTCTTCTCTTCTTTAGAACTTCAAATGATGAATTCCAAGACCTAAGACTCTTGTCAAAGTCCCCTCCAAGACCAAGTCAATTTTTACTTCTTTGATGAGCTTTCCTTTCAACAACTTGACGTCAACTATTTTTGCAACTTCGACCCCCAATTGCTTATTTTGCAATTTCGACGCTCAACAACTTCTTCTGTGATTTCGACCCCCAACAACTTCTTCTGTAGAAACCCTAGATTGCTCGTGTGAGATGATTTTGCTTCCTTTCCTCCTTCGCTTGGATAACTTTCTTCTTCTTGAGTACTCAACCAACAAACTTATTCTTTTTCACACCTAAATTCGGTCTCCTAAAATTTCGAACTTTTTGCTGCAAATGATGCCATAGTTTCCTCGCATGTGTGAAGGATATTAGCCCGAAAAACTATCCCAAAGCCCTCGCTTTCTTCTTCTCATTCATTTGTAGGTATTCGACTTCCTTTTCGTCCTCTTTTCTTCCTAGATCGAACTTCTTGAGAATTGATTGGATGATCTACAAATGATGTCAAAGTCTTCTGAAGCGAACAAAGTTCCTTCTAAAGATTAATTACTTCAAAAGACTTGGAATATGAAATTATCCATTAAGGATATAAATAATATATTAAATATGTGAATAGTAAAAATGAGTATGAATTACAAATGAGAACGAGAGGCTTGCTTATATACCAAGCAAGTGTCTCTTCATGAAGAGTCATGTCTTATTAGACATGCTTCTTACACCTAATTACTAGCTTAACTAACTATTATTTATGATTATTATCTTTTACATTCTATTTATATTATTTATATATTTTTTTCGTTACATTGCCTCCTTCCTCAAGAAGCTTTGTCCTCAAAGCTTGTCGATGAAAAAATGCTTGATCTCTTTTTCGGCTTTGAAAGTCTTTCTCTCTTGGAACAGTCATCTTTGTCGATACAAGCTGATATGATCTTCTTAGTGACAAACAAAATTGTCGCACTGAGAAGGGATCAGACCATCCTAGACTAATCTTCTGTATAGCATTCTGATCACTGGAATGTTGTAACAACTTGTTAGCATAAGATTGGATTGATGTTATGTCATTATTCTCTGGAACATCAATTTGTTGTTTCTGTTCTGAATGGTCCTGGTACGTAGCTTGGTTGAGTTGTCTAATCTTGTGATTTGGATGCCGATATAAAGTTTTTAGATTTTCTTCTGGTGAGGATGTTATTAAATTGGTTATGGAACATTCACTTGGGATGTTCATTGTCTGAACTGCAACATCTACGTGTGTCGTTTCTTTAACTGACTTGTCTTCTTGAGTTGTCATATTCACTTGATCGGTATTTGTTGTTTTGTCATCAACTTGAATTCCTACATTTGATGCTTCTTTCTCGATAAGTTGTTGTACCTTGTTTTCTAATGACTTCTTATCCTTCTTAAGTTTCTTAATTTGCGACAGTAATTTTTGGCTATGGTTTTTAAATCGAAAAACTTCTTCATTTTTGTCAATATTGATTTTGTCGATTTCTTTTTGCATATTTTGTAATACCTTTTTACCTTCTTGAGACATTACTTTTGAAATATCTGAGATATCTTCTAGTGTTATTGAATTTGGTTTTAGTGTAAAATCTTGGAGCGTTACTTTCTTCTTCTTGTAAGAAAATGTTAAAAACTTCTTCTTTGTATTTAGAATAAAGGAACCTAGAGTTTCCATCCAAGGTAAACCCAAAATAATGTCCCCTTGATTGTCCCATAGGGTCTGAACTGAGAATTGTGATACAAATGTATAATCTTCGATGTTCAACTGTAAATTAGCTATGTCATATATTTTATTGCAAAAAAGGTCTAATTCTAATTTTTCAGTTATATTTGATTCTGGAATCACTAGTTGGTTTGCGATTTTAGGTGTTATATAATTTGTATCTTTTGTCGGAGAAACAGAAATAATAACATCTTTTCCTGCTAGAGTTCCTTTAATGTTAAATAACGCTTTACCGACTCTGGGTGTGGTTTCTGGGAATCTTATGGCCTTCATTTTTGTATTAGACTCCATTTTTGCTTCTTGAATATTAAATATTTTTTAAATTACTTTTCTCTTCTTTTTTAATAATTTTTTTTCAAGAATTTATTTATTTATTTATTTTTTCTATTATTATTATTATTTTTTTTATATGATATATTCTCTCTCCTTTTTCTTTCCCTTTTTTTTTTATATAATTTCTCCTTTTTTTTCCCTCTTTTTTTATATAATTTCTCTTTTTTGTATATATTCTTTTAATCTATAAAATATATTTCCACTTCTCTCTTATAAAATCTATATTAAAATATATATATAATATACATATATATAACATATATATTTTCAAATAT